>CM008341.1:13776223-13786770 GCA_002525835.2 Ipomoea batatas | reverse complement strand
TTGGTTTTAAATGGATCATCTCCCCCATGAAGTTTGTAGACAGGAAGTAGTGGTTTAGTAGGTTTTGTAAATACTGCTGGAGGTAGCTTGCTAAACGAGCCAGTTAGACTTGGTTGCATTTTTTTGTTAGACATTTTCAATCTCTTTTTTCTATCCTCCATTAACTTCGTTATGGAGACATGTTGGATAAATAATTTGCAGACTCCCAAAAAAAATGATAAAAAGGTTATGTAGATACTGGTTGTTTGATCTCTAATTCTGTGTCCTACAACGTTTTTATGTTTACGTTCATTATTGTCTTCTATATTTCGTTGAAGATCATATAAAAAATTCCCCTTGAAAACGTCATCCGCGAAGATATTTATACGTATTTTCATTTCCAAATAACACCGACTAGTAAACACTTTGGGGTCGTTTACTTCATTTCTCTGTTTTTCCATTTCCAGTTTTCCATTTTTCCAGTTTTTCAGTTTTCCTTCTCCATTCCTCCAATTTTCCATCTCTCCATTTCTCCAGTTTTTCATTTTTCTAATTTTATTAAATACAATAATAATAATAATAATAATAATAATAATAATAATAATAATAATAATAATAATAATAACAGCAACAACAACAAATCTTTGTGTATAAAGAGGATGGAAAAGCAAAAATGAAAAAAAGATAATAATAATAATAGTAATAAAAATAATAAGAATTATTTAATAATAATAATAAAAATAAAATTTGATAGTTGAAGGATCATTAGTGGTTAACTTGGACTACGGATGGTAACAATTTGAAAGTCGAAGAATCGTGGGTGGTCAATTTAAATGTTTAGGACCACAGATGATATTAACACATAATAATAATAATAATAATAATAATAATAATAATAATAATAATAATAAAGAAAGAAATTAAAAAAAAAAAAGAAAAGAAAAAGGAAGACGGGGTGAAAAAGAAGAGCGGAAGAAAGGAGGAGAAAAAAAAAAAAGGAGGAGAATAAAAAGGAAGAAAGAAGTGGGAAAGAAGAAAGAAGCTCTGGGAAGAGAAAAGCAAAAATGTCACAAGCTGGAATTGATCCCTTGACCTCATGCACTGTTCACCCGTGTGTTCCATTCTTCCATTTGGAGAATGCTGATTTCTTTCTCTCCAATTTTCTATAGGATTTGGAAGAATGGAGTGGAGAATGGATTTGGAAAAATGAATTTAGTAAACAACTTCTCCATTTTTCCATTTTCCACTTCCTCATTTCTCAATTTTTTTGGAAAATTCTCTATTTTTCCAAGTTAGTAAACAACCCCTTTGAGTCGCACACAAGACGACTAGCACTGGCCCATTACTAGATGTCATATGTTTCTTCAAAAATTATTTTTTCAAGAAAAAAGGTTTACAGAGATGGAACGCCATTGACGTCGACACCCAAACAATTTTCTTATCGCCACCCACAGGAGAAAAACAACATCGTCCCATCAAGGAATCTTATCTAACCCTTGAATTGCCCCTTCAAACCTCGACGGGTTCTCATATCAAATCTCATATATATCACTTAATTATAAGATCTACAACATCATTCTTAACCATGGTTGAGAAAACCGCTAATCACCCGAGAGCGCCTAGTGTCTAGGGATAGCGCCTAAGCTGCCGGCCGGTTGCCTAAACCACCGATTATGGTGATACGCTAGGTGGTCGGCTGGCGCCTAAACAGAATTTTTACAACACTGTTCAACATAACTGTAATTCTATGAATACTCTATATTTTCACCAAAGTAGTTTCTAGCAAAACGCATGAACTGCTAAGCAACATGGGGTTTTAAATTTCACTAGTTGAATTGCTTAGTGGAACGGAAAGTACGTACCAATGAATTAGAAGCAACCTAGTTGAATAAAGCGTAGAGAACAAATATTTATCTAATTTTATTAGATTGCGAATCCGAAGAGATCACACAAGCTTTTCACCAGATTATAAATTATAGTTGTAAAGTCCTCAACTTACTGGTAACATAGTCTTGTCATCGATGACAAAAAAAAAAGACAATTTGCACGTTCAATCCAACGTTGTTGGTTGATAAGAAGGATAAGGTTTATGTGTGACTTCGGTGCAAGTCCTTTTCCTCCCTTGTCAATTCCCCAGCAAATTACATGCCATTTTCATGCACCCAAATCACCAAACAAAAAAAAAAAAGAAGAAATAAATGGCAGGTCATGGATTCGAGTCTCAGTAAGATGGTATTAATTGACTCTTTGTGCTTCTATAGATTGAAAAAGTATCTATGAACAGATATTACATTGTAACAGAATCAGTGGTACTCAAAAAAAATAAAAATATATTAGACATGCCTCCAAGGTCTTTCTGCAAGATTAACACATTCTTTGTATCTAAAGCAATCCACAAGGTGATCTATGGTCATCCCTGCAGCTTGCATGAACGAATAAACGATGACCGGGCCCACAAACCGGAACCCACGTTTCACCAGATCTTTGCTGATGATTTCTGCCTTTGGACTCCTCAGAGGAACATTTCTTGGATATCTGAATCTGTTGATCACAGGTTTGTAGCTCACGTAGTTCCACATGTAGCTGCTGAACGACCCGAATTCCCTCACGACCTGATAACAGGAAAAAAGGGTTACGGTCTTACTATCAGTTTAGACTTTTAGCTGAAATGCGGGGTCGGATTACTTGCCTTGACTGTGCATTTGGCATTGTCTACTATGTGCCTCACTCTGCCCTCTGCTAACATTAGTGATTCATTGGAGGCTATTTCTTCTATCTCTTTCTCCCCCATTTTCGCCACGCTGTTCACGTTGAACCCGGCGAAAGCTTCTCTGCGTTTTACCATTTGTTAATGCACAATTAAGCATTACAAGAAGCACAATTGTAATTACAGAAATATCACTATTTAAAAAAAAACAATACTTGATAGAGTGTTTGGAGCTGATAATGTTTCCAGATGCAGAATCAGTTATTGAATGCACAATTAAGCATAACAAGATGCACAATTGTAGTTACAAAAATGTCACTGTATTTTTCCCTTAATTTAAAGGGAGGAAATGAAATGAAAAGTTTACCTGAAAAGGTCTCTCCTTTTCAGAATTTCAGTCCAGTTGAAATCCATCAGCATTCCAGACAGGGCTAGCAGCTCAAACAACTGACTGTTTCATAACATGTTTCAGCATTTTCGTTGTCTATACGAAGTCGAAAAACAATGGAATGTAAAAGGTGGATGGCTTACTGGTCATCATAGACTGGAACTCCCCAGCACTCATCATGGAACTGCACATATACTTTGTCTGTGTACAAATTTCAGTCAGCCTTAGCTTTCATGTTTATAATCCCTATGTTGTTGTTTTAATTTCCTTGTATCAATTACTTTGAAATGCAGTGTTGAAGCAGCATTGAGGTAATGAAAACATCTTATGATGATGGATGATAAAAGTTAAGGTATGAGAAACATAGAATTGTCAGTAGTGTTAGCTACATTTACTTCAATTTTCAAGTTTTTGTTTCTCTAGAAAAATGGAAAATTTCTTGCCCACAAAAGGGAAATTCGCTCCCTCATACCCTAACTTGACAGGGTAGTGAATGGGTAAATTACAGTGACTCAGTGGCCCATTGGGTGAGAGGACCAATGCCTGTTGCCGACCAGGAGCACACCACATTTTGGGTGTAATATAATATAAGTCGTGGCGGTTAGGGCTCGGTCCTGTATCTTTGTGTATAATTTACCACCTAAGAACCAACTGAACTGCCCGTGTGGGCAAAATGGATTTCGGTTAGTAAATGGACTCCACAACCATTTACCTAATACTTTTAGAATATGACATATTATCTGATATGTTGTAGCAGAAGTAATGTTGCAATGATTGGGATTGTTAAACATAGGCTAGCAGGAAACAAAAATCTGAACTTTAAACTAGTGAAAATCCAGGCATTATTGGATAAGAATGTAACCAGTTTACAGAGACACTCACCACTGTTCTTGGTAATCCAATTACACCTCTTCACTTCTTCATTATCATCACTGGGAACTGAACTAGCAGGGCTATGAGTGGGACTAGGACTAGGCTGCTGCCTCGCGGCGTTTCTGTTAGCCAGAGCCTCTCTTCTCTCTGGTGGGGCGATCAGGCGAAGGGCGAACGCTATCTTCTGATCGAGGGGAGTGACAGAAGAGTCTGTGATGGAAGAATCGTTGGACGTCTGGGACAGCGAAAGCGAGAGAGAGGAAAGGGAGAGAGGGGAGCAAGTTTTGTGGAGGCCAATGGGGTAAATCTTCTTCAAGAAATTGAAGCTATTGTTGTTGTTGTTTGGATTTTGTCTGTCTCTTGATGGGCTGGTGTTTGTGCGTTTCTCCAGCAGTGCATGTCTTGATCTTGAACACTGTTTGGACATGTTGCAGAGGGGAATTGAAGTTTGAAGGGTGATAATAAAGTTGTTGGATGGTCTTTAGTTTGGTCTTAAATTTGACACTTAATTGGGAGGGAGAAATAATGGTTGGACATTTATATGATGTTGGAAGAGGATGTTGGAAAATAACATCATCAATGGTGGGGTTGGTAGAGTGTGAGTTTCATTATGGAGTGCTGCTTGCTCCTTAAATGTTTATCAATGTTATTAAATGGTTTCTTTCAAGGATTTTCTTCCCAGAAGATTGAATCTCTAACTCCAATTACCTCTCAAGCCCTGACTCGACAGAGCATCTGAAAGGATTAAATCTTGATATATAATTCGAATACAGAGATTCGAATACACAAAGAGCTCCCTCACTTTGAGAGATTACTCCCACACTGTGGATGGTGAGACTCGATCCATAGTTTTCTTTATGGGATCTTCTCCAAATGTTTGGATGTACACACATTTTTGAATCAAAGGTTCCCATATTTATGGGAATCTTTGATAGTATGGTAAATTATAATGTAGACTATGATCCATATTTCATTGTGAATCATGGTGGACTATTGATAAATGTTCTTTTCTATTATACTATTTTTTGGGTGCTTCAGAGGCCCTCCGACGAAAGCACTATCTAATCCTAATATTCGGGGTGCTATTGGCGTCCGACCAGAATAAGTCCTTCATGTCCTTCAGGGGGTTATCAAGAATGAGGGTCCTCCCGTCCTTAACTTGGTCGAGGTTGACAAGTCAGTTCACACATTGGTTCACTTCTTTCTCAATATGTGAGAATCGAATTTTCTAGTATACTGAATGCTTATTTTTAATGTATTGAAAGTTAATTTTTCTGTAGTATACTAAAATCAACTTTTAAAAAATAGACTTTTAATATACTAAAAATGAATTTGTATCCTCTACTTTACAATATGGACCATGACTTATGGTATGATAATTACAATATTACCTCAAACTACTAAAACATTTACGAAATAAATATGGGCCAACATGAATTTTACAAGTTAACCCAAAGTGGCAACACACCTTAATTACCATAAACAATTAATTGGTTGAGAAGTAAATCTCAGTGAAAGTGCAATGGGTCCCTAACATGCTTCATTCCCACTCTTTTGGCATCAATGAAGACAACATATGGCTGCATTAGATGATGATATACCATCTCTTGTGAAGGATAAAGATGTTCTTCTTCTATGCTTAGTTGAGTTAGTTCTATAATGCTTACAAATTTTGTAGATGAGAGACATGATCATCACATGATATCCATGTCATTTATAATACTTTAAATATATAAGTAATATACTTAAATTTATGATAGTCAAGCAGCTTGTAACTCAGTGGCACCTCTATAGTTCTCTAAAAAAAAATATTTTTCATTCACAAATTATAATTAATTAAATAGTACTTTTTTTTATTCTTGAATTATATATATTGTCATCACTTTTTATCATTGCCATTTCATAGGCAATTGATAGATGAAAAGTGACGACATGTATAATTGAGGGATGAAAAATGTCATTTTCCTATATTTTCAGGGATAAAAAGTATAATTATTCCTATACATAGTGTTATTATCTTTGAAAATATAATTATAATAAGAAAAAATGACATTTTTTTATCCCTAAAATATAGAGAAACAACACTTTTTCCCCTTAGTTATGCTATCACTACTTTTGTTCTTTAATTGTTTGCAAAGTGACTTTTTAACTCAACTGTAATAGGATTCAATAGAAAAAGTCACTTTGCAGATAATTGAAGAATGAAAGACGATAATGAGTATAATTGATGGAAAAATATTTAAGGATAAAAAGAGACACTTTCCCTAATAATAAATACTAACACTACCAATTAAAAAAAAACCTCATTTAAAAAAAAATATTGAAGTATGTAAAAAAATCAATTTTTTGTTTTGTTAGCAACTTCATTACCGATGTGCCCTAGAAATTAAAGTGATGAAAAAATCATCACCAGGTAAGAATTTAATCGATATATTTTATTTTTTCAATTTTCAAAATCATTTACAACATATTAGGTATGTTGATAAGCAAAATATTTTAAAAATCTAAAGGTTATGAAGGCTTTGAAGATTCAAAAATTGAGCTTCGAAGAGCTAAGATTTTATAAATTGAAGACAACCAAATAGTGGTGGCCGACACTATTTGAATCAACTTGTTATGTATGGAATAGTTGATTTTGATTTTAATTTCCATTAGAAAGAACTCTGCATTGTCCTATCCTCCTAAGTTAAGTGGTTTAATGTTGTGTCACTTTCACTAATTTGATCCCACAATCTATACATCTAGATCTTGACCTCCAAATGTTGTATCAATTCTGGTGGAAAAAAATGATGAATTATTATAGAATATAATATAAGAGCATTATTTGTCTATAATATGTCAACCTAATGTGTAATATTATCTCAAAGTGCAAGCCAAATTACAGCAGTTAGTGACAAAAACTTGTCAACTTCTTCAAATTGGGTAATTCATAGGCCTTATTACAAGCAAAATGATGGATAGCAACCAATCTCCAATCCCTATTTACACCTAAATCCCTTTTTCTTGCATTAAAAAAAAAAAAAGGTGGCATAGCTGCACTGTTTGCTTGAATGCATGTACTCCTCGAACTATATTAAAATAAGAATGTTGTAAAAGTCCGTCTAGGCACCCCTAGATTAAAAAGAAGAAGGGAAAATAAACCTTCTATGCAGTAAGCTAATTAGGCATCTATCTAACTCGGCTGTTATTTATTTTAACTTTGATTATATTGCTTTGTTCATATGTGTTATGGTTAAAGGAGTATTATATATATATATATATATATATATATATATATATATTATACGTGTATAGAGTATTATGTGCTATTGGACATCTATATTTTAAGGGAGGAATGCTTGTTATACCCAAAACAAAAAAAAAACCAAGTTCTTTTAGTTGTGCATCTAGGCATGTCTAGGTGGCTTAGGGAAAATTATATTGTGGACCTTCATTTTTAATATAGTTAAGATACATCATTTGTATATTGAATGTTTATTATTTAAAGTATACCAAATAATATAATGTACCTTTAGTACTCAAATAATGTACCTTCTAATGTGCAGAGTCCCCCAAGAGACATTAGGAGCATCATTGAAGATGATAGGTTACGTTGAGCTGCACTTGGCTGAGAAGAGTTAGCGAGAGGGATACATATTAAGGTACCTAGAGTTTGCCACCTCCATCTTGATCTAAAAAAAAAAAAATAATGTACCTTCAAAAACTAAACCTTAGCTTTAATGTGTTAAAAAAAATAATAAAATAATGCACTTAGTTTTGACAAATGTTGATCTTATCCTGGGCGAGCAAAAAAGAATAATGACGAAGACCCAGATCTTTGATGAAGCTTTAAGCTCCCTGAAGGAACATAGCTTCATAGTTATGAAACAGTCTGCGATTCAAGTTTTCTATAGTATAGTTAGAAAAGTTGTTTCTATGTCTGACTGTAAGGAATGGTTTACCATTTCATTGATCATTGATGTAAACGTTTTATGTTATGAATTAATGGAATAACTACATTTACCTTCGAAAAAAAATGTATTTTAAGTATATTAAAAAATTATCTTATGTCAAAGATCCACCTTACAAGTGGCTTAGGTGCCCATCAAATGCCGGAGGAGCTTCAAGCTATTTTAACAACATTTTTAAATAAAGAACCATTTCACATAAAATAAAAATAATATTTATTGGAAAGTGACAACCTAGATTGGTTTAATTACCTCATTGTGGTTCTTTACTGGCTAGCGATTTAGTGCACAGTCTCAGATAGTGGCTACATGCTTTCCTCGTTACCAAAAAAAATAGCGCTTCTAGTATAACACCAAGCTAATCGATAGATAAAAGTAGGATTATGTAACACGTTTGCACTTTGCAATTATGTGTAGCTCAATTGTCACGGAGATAAAATTTTATCACAAGAGATCAATGATCGAGTCGAGTCTTACCAGCGACAGTGTGAGAGCAAGCTCTTAAAATGAGGGGCTCCGATCCTTGTGCGTAGTGAGCAATAGAAGGCACACCTCACAACAGAGGAAAGGCATGAAGACAACTATATACGTCCTTAGGAAGAAAGATAGATTTCATTGCATAGTTATAAACAAAACTTAAATCACATTTTAGACAAATTGATCAAACTAGAAATTTTGTACTCAGAAACTAGAAATTGAGACGAAAAACTAAAAAATTAAAGAAGAAAGGGCAGAATAGAAAAACAAAATATGCTGATTAACTAAAAATAAATAAAAGTAAATAAAGAGCTCAGTGTGTGTTTGAGTTTTACTAATAAGAAATAAAAATGTTTATGCTTATAATAAAAAATATAATACTTTTGAAGACAAAATATAATATTTATTGATTTACAAACAAAAGGTCAAGACTTAGAGATAAATACTAGTGGAAATATCAAATATGCTAGGCCCTTATCAAGCGCAAATTATATGGTGGACCATGGTCCACAATGCATTGTGGACCATGTTCATGGCTTATACTGCAATTGTGTTGAATTGATACTGCAGTTGTGTTGAACTGATACTGTAGTTGTGTGGAAAGGGAACTGCAATTGCGCGGAACAGAGGTCGCTTCATCTGTTCAACACACTACAGTATCAGTTCAACACAACTGCAGTATCCGTTCAACACAACGGTATCAGTTCCACACAATTGCAGTTTCATACGTATGAAACGACCTCTGTTCCGCGCAACTACAGTTTCCTTTCAACACAACTGCAGTATCAGTTCAACACAACTATAGTATTAGTTCAACACAAATACAGTATCAGCCATGATACATGATTCATAATGCATTGTGGACCATGGTCCACAGTATAAGGTCTGCTTATCAAGTGACCTACGAGAACTTCCCTTTTGAGTGTCGCGTTCTTTGGAAGGAAACTTCGTATCTTTGACTTTGTAATGTCTGAGTCACCGGTCGTCTACTACACCCAAGCTCTTCAAATCTATAGATTACTACCAAACTGCTAGCAAACCAAGACACAATCAAGATAGTATACTCAGATCAATTTCAGCTATGGCTTCTTCTTCATCATTCACGGTCTGGTCGTACTATGGTTTCTTGAGTTTTAGAGAAGAGTGAAAGTTGTGTAAAAGTATTAATAGAACGATTTTGTTGACGAGGGACAAAAAATGGTCATGTTATAATAATACTAGGACCAATGTGAAAGTTCTGATAAAAAAGAACTAAAATAGACTGTCATCTATCAATCTAAGACCAAAAATGAAATTAACTCTTATATCTATATATATAATAATTTAATAAATGTAAATTTCATTTTAATTGCATAAACAACACGAACAATAATCATTTTTAAAATTAAATTATTTTGATATTTATATCTATTGGCAGTGATGAGGATATAAAAACATTTTTGCTTAAGGATAAATCATGAACACTTTTTTTTTTTTTTTTGAAACAATCATGAATACTTAATATGGTTGATGTTAGCATCACCATAAATGGTTTATTGTGGGTTTTTGGAATGAGTTCTATTATACATACTTCGAAATTCTACTACCTTACTTTTACTCTCTAAGGTGGCAAACAATGATTGATTATTTTCATTATTTGGGTCCAGAGGAAAGTATATACATCAAGAACATGTGAGGGGAGTAAAAATTGGGAGTATAAAATGAGAGTCCACCAATTATTTTCCTTTCGGAATAGTAATGTATGACATAGAAGAAAGAGAAAGGAGGAAAGAGAAGAATGGGGATCATATGCAAGAAAGGTATTTTGAAACAGTGCAAATATAAGAGAAGGGACAGGACAGCTGTTGTGCTCGTTTCGCACACAGGAGGTTTTTTATCTTCCATTATTTTCTCTTTTCTAATCACACTTATAAAAACTTTTCAAAAATTACAAAAAAAAACTTCACTATTAAGGACGCAATGCACGATGCATGTGGGGTCTAGGAAAAAGACAAAAGTTATAACATGTCACGTGAATGATCCTGAACCATGATTGCTGGAAAATATCATAACGTTTTATACTTTTATGTGGATGGTCCCATTACGTAGAATTATTGGTGTAGTGGGAAATTATTAAGAAGACGACCAAGTCAATCAAATATATGTTAGTGTACACATAGCAATCTTACGTTGGATT
>CM008341.1:13734036-13749259 GCA_002525835.2 Ipomoea batatas | reverse complement strand
TGCATATTAATCGCATAATATATAGAAAACATTGAAAGAACTCACTTCATTGTGCCGGTGTGCCGAGGGAGAAGATGAGATTTGGATCGAAAAACAGTGGGACGAAATTTTGAAGGCCTAATGCTCGAACCCATGGCTCAATATATCTGGGAAGAAGACGGAGTCAACGGTCAACCCCCTTATGCTGCGGTACTTCGTGGCTGGTTTTATGGACTCATGGCGATGCTGATCTCATTGGTGATTCCGATGTAGGATTCAAAGCTGTATAGTATATCCTAAACTAGTACGATACCGTGAGTACAAATTTGAAATATTTAGATTATTTACAATTTTCATATATTAAAAGAAGATATGAGCTTTATTTATTTATACAGTTTTGTTATTGATAAAAAAAATATAGTTTTGTTATTTAATAATTATGTTGATTTGATATGAAAAAGTTATGAATATAGATATTTACAATTAGAAAAATACTTCATGTACTCTTAAAAATTTAGGGGTCGTTTAGTAACTTGGAAAAATAGAGAATTTTTCAAAAAAATAGAAAATTGGAGAAGTGGAAAAAGAAAAATTGGAGAAGTTGTTTACTAAAATCATTTCTCCAAATGTCTAACTCCACTTCATTCTCCCAGTTTACGACTTTATGTAGAAATTTGGAGAGACCAATTTCGGACTTCTCCGAATGGAGAAATGGAAGAAAACTCGCGTGAACAGTAGCTTACATGAACAATATAATGTTAAAAGAAATGTCACATCAGTTGGAAACCTGCGCCATGTCAGCAGGAAGACAATGAAACTTGCTAAAAGTTCTAGGTGATTTTTTTTTTTTTTGGTTTGTGGCTTGATATATACGATATAAAAGTTCAGGGTGCGACATGGATAATTAGATATAGCTCATGATGCTAGATAACACTTTAGACCAATATAGTTGGTGTGGTGGTTCAACACCTTATCTTTTAAGCATGAGGTTGGGGGTTCAATCCCCAAAACACGAGAACTTTTTCACCCTTTTTTTTCAAAAATGTTTGACTTTTATATAATAGAGGACTAGATCGAGTACAACTTGTTTAAGAAAATATAGTACTAAATCGGGACTGTCGCAGGGTAGGGCTGTTAACGAACCGAACATAAACAAACGGAGGATGTTCGTGTTCGTTTGTTAAGGATTTTGGGGTGTTCGTGTTCGTGTTCGTTTGTTAAGGTTTTTAAAAATCCTGTTCGTGTTCGTTTGTTAAGCGTTCGTTAGTGTTCGTTAACGTTCGCGAACACGTTCACGAACGTGTTCGTTAACATTAACAAACACGTTCACGAACATGTTCGCAAACGTTAACAAACATGTTCATTTACGTTCATGAACATGTTCGTGAACATTTAATAACCAAACACCTACACATGTTCATGAATACAATTTGTTCGTGAACAGTAAATAATCTACGTTCATGAACAATTTATATGTTCATAAACATGTTTGCGAACAATATTAAACGAACACTAAACGAGCTTGTTCGCGAACATTACTAAACGAACACAAACGAGCTTGTTCACGAACACTACTAAACGAACACAAACGAGCTTGTTCGCGAACACTTAGCAAATGAGTTTATCACTGTTCAGACGTTGTTCGTTTATTAACCGAGCTCTAAATTTTGTTTGTTAATGTTCGTTTACCTTAACAAACGAACATAAACAAACGCTTACCGAGCTCGAACACGAGTAGTTTGTCGAAAGCTCTGTTCGCTAACCCTCTAGTTGCAGTTGGGGTTCAACATTTTTTTTTAGAGAAGTAGTACTAAATTAAATGCGGAGATTGTCAAAAAAAAATATTAAATGCGGTAATTATTAGCCGTGAAAATTTTGACGCAATAAAATAATATGGAGTGCAAAACAATCTTGCTACAAAGACCAAAATTTGTTACAATTATAATATAGTAATACATGATTTATATTTTATTGATAAATAATTTTTAGACGCGGGATAAAATCACTAATCGATCAATTCATCATAGTACTTAATGAATAAAAAAAGTTGTATTATCATGTAAAATTATGGAGAAAATTTTGATGAAAATTTGTTATTAATGTAGCGATATTCATAGCAAAATAACATTATTGGAGTAAGTAAAGATTAGGCATTCCCTATTCTAGGTCTCATAAATAGTGTTTGGCATCCATTGAATTATTTCATATGAAGTAATTAAAGTCACGAAACATTAAATTTTGCAATTACTGACAAAGAAAATTGGAAAATTTTCAATGTTGGAAATAACGCATCACATATAGCCTCATTTACTAATTAACTTATCGTATTAATAAGTTTGACAAGTTTATTGTATTAGTAAACGCTAAATAATTTTCAAATATTAATTATGGTTACAAGATAATTCTTCATTTATTATTAATTTTTTTGAACTTATTATTTTCTTCTCCAACTTATTATTTTCTTATATATATAGAATACAGATCAAATATTAGTTTGATATATTCTCGAAAATCACAAGGAAATGGAAAATACAATAATACCTACGAAAGGTAAATAACAGGAAAATTAACCTACGAAAAGGTTAAATAAACCTGGAAATGCAGAGGGGACGAAACTGGATGAATTCGGGTTGGTTGGAAGCACGAGTCGAGTTGTCTCTTTTCTTAAAACCTTATTTACTGCCTCGCGGGGTGCTGGAGCGTTTCGGTCTAGGTTTCCTAGGATAAAACGTACTACGGTTCCGGAGTTTGAGCACACAAACTTGGAACCCGACGAACGAGAACGAGGGATGAAACGTAGGTGGCTTGAACAAAGGATGAGCAAAGTTTTGAGAGAGAAAACAAGTGTTTATTGGGTGTGTTCTGTGCTTGTACAAATCTGCTGCTCAACATGGGATTATATAGTGGATGAAGAGATAATAACATTAATCATGATATTTATTTTTGTATGTAACCTCCACCCACTTAGCAAAATATTTACACCTACTAACAAGTCCATTTAATCCAAAAATAAACTCTGAAATAATGATTGGAATTAATCACATTAAGGCTCTGTTTGGCCGAGCTTATTTAGGAGCTTATAACTTATTTTAAGTTACTAAAAAACTATAAGCTCTGTTTGGTAACGTTACCAAAATAAGCTCTTAGCTTAAAATAAGAGCTTATTTTGGAATAACATAATCTTGGAAAACATTATTCTACTTTGTTGTATGGTGCTGCTCTATTACTGCTCTTACTTGGGTTTTTATTTTTATTTTTATTTTTATTTCTATTAAAGTATTCAACTACTAATGCTTGTTTAAATTGAATTATTTGTATTATTTGATGTGTTTAGCCTCATTAAACTGAATTATTATTATTGTTATTTGTAAATTAGCAATATGGCTTCAACAAATGATAATATGGATGAAGAGCCGCCAACTAATGCTCAAGAAGCATTCAATCGTGCACATTCTTCTCTTCGAAGTTGTATTGAGAGGTCGTTTGAAGTATTGAAGAAGAGATGGAAGATACTTGCTAAAATGCCACAGTTTAGCGTGGAGACCCAAATTGATGTTATTATGGCCACATTTGCACTACATAATTATATTTGGAAGAATTCACAAGATGCCATGATGTTTAATGTGCTTGAGCAGCATCCAAATTACATACCGCCCGATGAACTTCAAGATTCAAGTTGTAATATCGCCATCAACGAAAATTTAAGTCAGACCTCTATTGAGGTGAAGGAGATTCGCAACAATATTGCTACTTCATTATGGGATGCTAAATCATTATTTGCTAAGAGTTTTATTTTTTATTTTAAAATGTAAACAAACCAACTTTATAAAGATGTCCTTTTTAGTCTTTGTTACGAGAGGTCACTCAAAGTCTAATTGGAAATCAGGTTCAGTTTGGGATTTGATTTACCCTCTTTGCGCGCGAAAGAGAGCCTCTATACTATACAATTCAATAAGCAATAAAAGGGTCATTGTATATATAGTGGGGCGAATCTTCTTTCCCAACCAATGTGGGACAAAAGCTACATAAGCTTTTTCCTTACCAAAATTCCATCTCAGATGGGTTTACTTTGAGAACCAATTTCTCATTCACCCATTATCTATTTCGAGCGTACAATATATCGATCTCTTTGTCTAACTACGAATAACCCGAATCCACATTGACCCGACTCAAATCGGATGTGGACCGCATTTTTAATTGTACCACAAAATTGCCAATTAAAATGCTATTTTAGTAATGTTGATGAGCACACAATGTACCGCACAATGTTGATGAGCACACACCTAAATACAAAGGTTAAAGTTAAAAAAAAAAAAGTGCTGAAATTAAAAAATGGTAGCAGATAACAAAGTTACTAACAAAATCAAGCTTATAAATGTCAAGTAAGCTATTTGAGTAACTCGCACCAACATCTTTTAAGCCCTAAGCAATTAATTAAATTAATCATGAGATTTATGGGGACATTACCAAGTTGTTAAAATAAAAAGACAAATCAGTACTTAATTGCTTGAATGATTATATTTTATTATTTGTTAATAAAAAGTGCCAATGACTCCTCCATAGCATTAAAATTTTAGCAAATGCATGCGCTGACCCTCATGCGGTCTAAAATTCTGCCTGTAATATTTTAGTGAGTATGACAACATAATTATATGAGCAATAGAAGATATGCCTGTGTCAAACAGTTAGGAACTTAATCACGAGTTGATTTTATATGAAGTTAGGAAGCATATTATTAATACATCCCACCGCTAAGAATAAAAAGCAACCTCTCACAAACATAGAAACAAAGAAAAAAACGGAATACCTTGAACACCACCGAAAGAATTCCTCTTTAGTTGCTTTGACCGCCTGATGAAAGAGCCAGCTATGGAGCTTCTCCAGTCTACACACATCAACGCAATAGGGAGAGACGGCGAACGGGGGTTCCACGATAGAGAGGGATGACTGGAGTATGAAGCGTAAAGAGCTAGACTGCAACTGCGACTCTCGATCTGGCTTATGAAACACCATACGCATAAGGAAAATATCGAGAATATCACGGTCTTCTAAATTGGTAATAATGGAATCAATGGGCGAAATTACTCTACAGCCCCTACACTATTCAACTTCAGTGCCAAACAACTAAAAAAAACCCCTCAAATTTGAACCGTGGGATTAAAAAAAAATGGATGATCAAGATATAATCTAACAATCTCATATAACTGGGGTGGTATCACTGGATCCTTTTCATACATACATACATATATATANCGAGATAATGTCTATAATCCCATTAGTTAAACAGTTTTGCAGATGTTCAAGAAGATGGAGCTATAGAGCAGATAAATAAAACATCATCATCATATATAAGAACGTTAACGAACCAAGGTTGTCAATCTTGTACCAGAAACATTGGCGTTACAAGCCTCCACCACTCTCCAATAAGGATCAGATCGTTTATCTTTGCCCCGTAAAGTGATGGGATTGAGCACAGCTCTAACTCAGCATTCCTAACTGGACTCGCTATTTCGAAGAGGAAAACTCCCACATTTATGGAAGCCAGTGTGCCTCTGCATTCAGAGATGATCAAAGTTATTAGCTGCATTAACGGGGCGCTTGGCTGCAATGAGGGAATTGCAGTTCTGCGGGAGAGGAATAGTGTGAGAATGTAAATTCTAGTGTTTGGTTCGCAGTAGGAATAGAATTACTAGGGATTGAAAGGGAATCTAATTTTGTAAAAATGAGAGAATTGCAATTCCCTCCAACCAAACGAGCTGTAAGTATAAGGATAGCAAAGGGGGATGTCTTTACATTAAGTACAAACTTGATGTGTCTTCATCAGAATTCTTCAAACCAGTCTCACCATCACTGGCCTTTACCTCCACATAGTTGTGAAATTTCTTTGCTTTGTTACCTCCTCCATAGATTATTTTGGCAGCAGAATATGGTGATACTTCCCGAGTTTTTCCATCAGAATCAGAGGACATATGGTCCCCCGCCTTCGCCACTGAGCAAATCAAACAGGGGATAGCATTAGAGGAATAATGAATTCAAGGATTGACTATTCTCATGGTTCTAGCTAGCTAGCTAGCTCACACTTACTGATTTTATCCAAACTTCTAACTGCACTCTCTGCAGCTAATTCTTTGATCTTATCCTGCAACTTGGCCCTTCCATTATTCAGAATCGAAAACCGCTTCGAATCATCATGTAGCTTATCAAAATATGCATCCAAGCACCTCAGTTGCCTCTCACTAGAGTTTAAAGCATTTTGAACTCTGCACACTCTTCTCCTTAAAAGACCACTAAGTGGTGGTCTTCTAAGGATGCCCAGATGTTCCAAACATCCTTGTTTTTGAACCCTTCCTCCTAAAACAGCGCCGCACGCCATTTCTGTCTCTTACTAGTGTTGTTTCAGCGTCAGAAAAGCCGTTGCCACGCCTTCAAAATGCATACAACAGAAATAACACTAAATTTAACAAATAAAAGCAAAAATTGTAATACAAGACAGTTGGTAAGTAAATTATTAATACAATTATAATAACATATATTTCTCGGAAATGTGACGGTATAAGGAAATAAAGTTGCGTCTTTTGCTGCTAATTATAACTTTTGACGTACCTTCCTAACAAACAACATCCTCAACTAAGATTATTAATGTAAAACACACAACAAAATATACTGTGAAAAGTCGTCAACTATGGGGTTATGCACTGATGAACCAATTAAAGCATGGTCTCCATCTCAACTAAAAGCCTAAGCTGATAATTGTACTGCAGATATTATATTTATGCTCACAGAACCTAATATAATCATCTGAATTCCAATAAAGACAACCTCAAACAGTTCACCACCCATTTACCCCCAACGTTAAAGCTGTAAAACAATTCAAGAAAATATATATTCGCCAACCTCAACCTTCCAAATTCAGTTCAGACAAATATACATAATACATATACTCACAAAGACAAGTGGGCAAGAGTTAAAGAAGTGAAAGACAGTTCCGAGGTTGTTGGAGGGCCCAGGATGCTTCATCATATTGTAGTTCCATTAATGCAGAGGAAGCAAGCTGTTAGAGAGTAGTCCGCAGCCAAGGGATTTAGGGAAACTTAACAGTGACGACACAACGTATAGTAATAGTGACAAGCTAAGATGGAAATGGAAAATCCAACGAAAATTATGCGCCTTATCCTGGTTGTCCCACTAAGTATGTGCCATCTGTATTTAATGTACTTCTCCACCATAGGCATCCATAGCTTTGGGCTTCAATGGGGCCCGCCAAATCTAATCTGCATGAAATCTTGTTTCCAATAGTGTTTAGTTTAAGGGATAAACATTAAGGGAAAATTATTATAGAAACTGACATTTATTTTCAGTCACATATATTTCTGCTATAGATTTTTAATTTTTTTTAATTGTTTATAGTGTAGATTTAGCTTTTGGGTGAGTAATTTGGTTCCTAGGGTTTTAAAGAAATTCTAATGTTAGGAAATAAATATACTTCGAGGATATACTAAATTTATATTATGGTTATAATCGAGAAATTAGTACGGCTATTTTTCTAGAAAATGTACAATATAAATTTTGTCTATTATTTAATTCATTTATGGTGCATTTTAAAGGGTAGTTTGATGCGTGTGAGCATAAATATAATATGTGCAGTCCAATTATCAGCTTAGGCTTTTAGTTGAGATAGAGCACATGCTTTAATTTGGTATCAGAGCCATGCAAAAGATTATGGGTTTGAATCTCCGCGTCACCCTCAAAAAGAGTGCTGCTCATACTTTATTGTTGTTGTTGTTTAGAAAATAGCGGTGAAATAATCCATTGTTCTAGTAATTAATTTTAACTAAATGGAGGGGACTTAAATTGGAAAAGATTTAGAGGGATAATAATGACTACTCCTGATAAGGGAATATTAGAATATATAGCAAATAGTAGGGGATGACTTATATATAATGGAAATAGCTAATGTATAAAATAAATTAAAAAAAAAAAACTAACTAAATTTAAGAAGATGTTAATTACACAAAATGTTGTTCCATGATTATATACTATACAAACCAAACATGCCGTAAGTCAAAGGTGGCTACTTGTATAGTTGTATGTAGTCATGATCACGGTTTCGGTTTTAGTTCCGAAAATAGTCGAATCGGCTCTATTTTGAACCATCGGTTCTAATTGGACTTTGGGGAGGGGGGGGGAAGGGGGTAAAATTCTATGTTATATTTTTAAAATGGTCAATTAATTTAATTTTTTCATCTAGAATTAAAAAAAAAAACGATTATATCAAATATTTAAACTAAAAAAAACTATAATAATTTTTTTTTGGTTATGAAACTGGAACCGAAACCGTCCAAATGGTTCCATCCAATTATGGTTCAGTTCCAACAGTATATGATTCAGATCAAATGGTTTGGTGCAAACCGAACTGTGATCATCCCTAGTTATACGTATCTATGTGTTTAATTTGGTTCGTTGCTTCTAGAATCATTTCAAAATCTACAACTCAAGATTCTTAATTTTGAAGCTTGCACATTTTTTTTTATATATATACACTAGGTTTTCCAGCTTACACTAGACTAATTCTAAGCCACCTCCTCCCCCAGAACCCGTACGCAAGAATCGTTGGAACTTTGGAAGAGATAAATCACAAGTCGCCCAATCAGAATCTTGTACAAATTTAGTTATATATTTTCAATTAAAATAGTTCTATATTTAATTCAAATTATTTGAAATATCCTTTATACAATTTTATCTCTTTGTCTATGTTGATAGTCATGGTTGTTAGAAATTTTTTTGACATGCATAGTTACATTAAAAAAAAATAGTTTTTTACCACATGGTGATAAAAAAAGAAGAAGCTAGAAACCACCTAGTTATCGTCGTTAACCTAGCCTCCCAAATTGTTCAACAACATTTCTAAGTGGTCAATACTCAATACTGACCACTCTTCTTGTAGTTATTGGTTGGTTTTATTGACATATGTTTTTTCGAATTTCAAAAGTGATTGAACACTACTTTGTCCATAAAGTCTCGTTTTTCGTTTACTTTCTGGTGGTTGAAAAATAAAGGGAAAAGGATAAAATAATACACTCTTGAATTTTATTAGAAAAGTTAATTAGACATCTAAACTTTTAAAAAGTTGCAATTAATTAAACACATGAACATGTCATTTTAGTACATTGAATCCTAAAAATCAGTTAGTGACCTGTAACAACAAGTCGTTA
This sequence comes from Ipomoea batatas, assembly GCA_002525835.2. Taxonomy (NCBI): domain Eukaryota; kingdom Viridiplantae; phylum Streptophyta; class Magnoliopsida; order Solanales; family Convolvulaceae; genus Ipomoea; species Ipomoea batatas. The sequence goes on along the minus strand of CM008341.1, from coordinate 13,740,068 downwards.
GAGTTTAGACAATGCTTAGGTAAAAAAATCCCTCGACCGGTTATTGGCGAACGGTCGCCGGTTGCCTTCTTCCCCAATGAGGCCATTACCGATCGCCTTCTTCCCTAATGGAGGCGACCGACTGGTCACCTTCCTCCCAGAGGAACCGGCCTACTGGTCATCTTCTTCTTTTGATGAGGAAGAAGGCGACTGCTGGTCCACAACTAAAAAAAAAATTAATGTTTGTTATAGTTCTCCAATTTTTTTTAGTTCAAAGTCATTACCTTCATCAATTCCGGATTAAATATGAGTTTGACCAACTAAACCGAACAATAAAAATCTTGATTTGACCTAGCCTGCATTAAAAAAATTCTTTTAATTTATTTAGTTTAGAATTATTATCCTTATTAATTTATGTAAATAATTAATATTTTATAAGAAATAATTTTCTAATAGATTTAAACTCATTTTTTTCAAATAGAAAATATATATGGAGTAATTTTTTTTAGCTTCTAGCCAAACAGAAAAAAAATAATATTTTTTTGACTTCTAGCTAAACACCAAAAAGTGAAAAATATTTTTTTAAAAAACAATTCATTTTTCAGAAATCAGTTTTCTGTTTCTATACGGATTCCAAATTTGTCACATTATAAATTACTGCATATATTCATGAGATAGAAAAAATGATTAAAATTTATTATAAATTTTAAATTTGTCACATTATTGGAGTCAACGATGGTCAATTATGCAAATCAGATGACCAAACGTGTCTGATGAATCAAAAGTAAAATTACTGCATATATTCAAGAGATAGAAAAACTGGTTAAAATTTATTATAAATTCTAAATTTGTCACATTATTGGAGTCAACAATGGTCAATTATGCAAATCAGATAACCAAATGTGTCAGAGGAATCAAAAGTAAAATTACTGCATATATTCAAGAGATAGAAAAAATGGTTAAAATTTATTATAAGTATTATAAATACATATTGCTTTGCAACACCCTTGAATCATGTATTGGAAAGACGAACATAAAGTATTTACAAAAGGAGTCTCCATTATATTATCCACATCAGCCAACCATGTGTAAAGTTTTAACGCACGTTTTACATTTGTGTGCATATTCAAAAGTATTTTTGAGTTTGCCAAAAAAAAAAAAAAGAGTATTATTTGTGCCATATAATTTGATTTCATTGGATTAAAAAAAGGAAAAAATTATGAATCATTTTCTTTTTAAAAGTCAATTGAAATGTGTCACTATAATAAACTTTTGCAATATTTACAGATTTTATTAATTTATTTATTATACGAAACTCATATGTATATTAAATACCTACAAATTTTATTAATTTACTTATAAAATTTTTGGTAAGTAAATTTGATTTTACTTGTGATGTATTAGGAAAAAACTTAAATGAGAGTGAAATTAAAGTAAGTGTAATTTTTTTTATTTTTTTTGAAGAAGTAAGTGTAATATTAGTAGTGAAAAATGTTAGAACTCTATTAGTTCTAGACCTAGCTATTGTAACTCTTCTATTTATGTATATTTGTACTGTATTACGAGATATTATCTGTTAACGTGAAACACTAATTCTCACCTGGTACTAGGTTGGGTTCTCTATATATAACCGGCTGATTGCTGATTGTTCTGTTGCTATCTTTTAAGAGCGGGCCATCTCTAATGTTGCTACCCCTCTGATGTCTGTGGCCATGAACCATTTTTCTTCTGCTCATCACTTTGTCAGGCCAATACATGCTACCTAAAGATTTAAAATTAAAGATGTAAAGTAAAATTAAAGCAAGGGAGATAAAAAGCAAGACTCTTTTAGTACATTTTGGTAGAGTTCTTATGGGTACCATGGATGTTCCACCTTTTCTATTATCTAATAATGTAGCAATTGCACCATATTAATTATTCATACATGCTTTTGTGTTGATAACGCTAGTGGAGTTTGATGTAATGTTGAGCTCGTACACAAGAACATAATGGTGGGAGAAACATGAAATAACACTAAATTTAACAAATAAAAGCAAAAATTGTAATACAAGAGTTTCGACAGTTGGTAAGCAAATTATTAATACAATTATAATATTGAATATCTGATGACTATGTGAAAATAAAATATTGTAATAATAAACATGAAGTATACTTTTAATTAATGTAGAATAATACCATTCATCAATTCAATGACATAACCGAATTTCCTTTTCTATGATCAAATATGACAATATTCTTGTCTAGTAGGATTGTCAGTAATTATTTTTATTTATTCATTTTTTTTAAATGACTTAGGTCATGTTTGTTAAATAGTTATTAGCTAAGAGTTAATTTATCAAACATCTTTCTATAATCAGCCAATACTATCAATTAATCAAACTCACTAACCTAATCAGCTAACAACTATTTACAATTGGAACAATTATGTGATGTGAAAAAGGCTTTAGCTCTCTTAACAAATAATTAAGCTTAATGCAGGCAGTTAATTAAGGGTGGAAAAAGTACAAACTTTTGAAAAAATTAAGATGATTTTGGAAAGAGTTCTACCCACATGGACTTCTATTATTTACTCCTTCACTTTTACTCAGATATGATGGGTTATCTTCCTTCTGTGGGTCTAAGAAAAATGTCAACATTAAACTTTTGTGTGAGGGAGTATAATTTAAAAGTTTATGTAGTATTTTTGTTTTAGAAAGTATTATGTGATGTGAAAAGGCTTTGGCGAGTGGCGACTTTTCCACTCACAGTCCAACTTAACTGATAAAGGCCGCCGAGTTTCACCGACCATCTCCATCTCTTTCCGGCGAAACCGAAGAGCCTCATCACTTCCGGCCCCTCGCTCCTTCCACTTATATAACCCACTCTTTGTTTCCCCCTTCCCACCACGCTTTCACAATACCAATCACAACCAACCAACCAACCTTTCTCTCTCATCTCTCATCTTCAATTCTCACATACAATGGCTGTTGCTTCCGCTTCCTCAACTTTAGCCGCCGCTCCGCGAGCCATTTCTTCTTCCCCTAAGCTCGCCACCTGCGCCTTCCCTTCCCTTTCCCCTTCTCTTCAACTCCGACCCTTCAGCTCAAAAAGCCTCTCTCTCACTGCCTCCCCCGCCGCCCCTAAAAGATCACTGCTTGTCAAGAGCCAGAGCAGCCTATCCGACTCCGCTCCTGCCGGTAACGGCTTGTTTGCTACTCCTTTTAATGGTAGTGTTCAACATATAATATATATAAATATAAATGTTTAGTTTCAACTTTTAATCTACTCTTTTAGTTGATATTGAACACATGTTTCATGATATAAAAACAATCTGAAGTAAGTCATGAACTTGTTGAGCATATATATAATATATAAACATCAGTCCATCAGTTGTCAAGCATCTTACAGATGACATGTAGTGACTCGAGTCTTAGTGGAGGCAATGAAACAGATACTATAATTTATATAAACGTGTTCTAATTATCATTTTAGCCTTTTAATTTAGTAGATCAGATATAGAATATGGCCCTTTTTGGTAAATGGTTGTTAGTTGATTTGGTTGGCTGTTTGGGTTAGAAGGTATGATTTGTTGATAACATTAGCTGATTGTAGAAAGTTGTTTGATAAATTAGCTGTTAGCTGATAGCTATTTGGTATAATTTCTCTTCTCAAAAAGCTAATTGAAAATGCGGCTTTGAGTAGCCTTTTGGATTTTAACATTTTTGAGTTACAAGAAGCTTATTATTTATCAACTTATAGTGGTCAAATAAGCCAAAATTGACTGATAGGTTAATTATTTACCAAACAATCCTGAAGAGGCTATGAGTCAGCATATATAATATATAAAATATAAAGATAAATGTACAGTTTTAACTATTAATTTTGGTTTTTAGTTTAGATAAATTACGTGCTTCAGTTAGTTTATAAATTGTAAAGGGGTTGTTATTATACATTTTACCTTAATGTTATTTGGTTGATTTCAGGTGATGTTCAAGAGATGTATGTGTACGAGATCAACGAGCGTGATCGGGACAGTCCGGCGTATCTCCGGCTAAGCTACAAGAAGGAAAACTCTCTCGGCGATCTCGTTCCCTTCACCAACAAGGTCTACTCCGGCGACTTGCAGAAGCGCGTGGGCATCACCGCGGGGCTATGCATTCTGATCAAGCACGAGGAGGAGAAGGGCGGCGACCGTTACGAGGCCGTTTTCAGTTTCTACTTTGGGGATTACGGCCACATCGCCGTCCAGGGGCCCTACCTCACCTACGACGAGTCTTATCTCGCCGTCACCGGCGGTTCCGGCATTTTTGAAGGGGTTACCGGGCAGGTGAAGCTCCGGCAGCTGGTCTATCCGTTTAAGCTGTTCTACACGTTTTACTTGAAGGGTATTGGGAAATTGCCGGCGGAGTTGACCGGGACCCCTGTGCCTCCTTCGCCGGCCGTGGAGCCTTCTCCGGCGGCCAAGTCTTGTGAGGCCGGTGCGACCGTACGTAACTTTACTAATTAGTCTGTTTGTGAGAGGAAGTGAAAGGTTTATGTATCATAGTGGCATGCATTGGTGTTTGAGTAATTTGTGAACCTTTGAATTCCAATGACTAGAAAGTATGAATAATTTATGGTGTTCGAGTCCTGGAGTATCTTTTACTTTTTATTTTATTTTTAAGAAATGATGCTTGTAATTCTTTAGTTATAATTATTTTATAAATCTAGGTTTTGCTTCTTTTTTTTTTTTTTAAATATCTTTGATGTGAATTGTATTTTTTTTTAATAACTACATTCTTAACTTATTGTAGCACAAATAGTTAATATCGTTTTCACTGAGACTTGAATCACAATCTCTCCTCTTCTTATATGGGAGAGTAACTTATTGTAACTTAAATATCTTTGATGTGAATTTTGTTTTTAGTTGTTAACAAATTGTAAATTTGTTCTTTTAAAACAAAATGAGTCGCACTAATTTGGATATGAACCATTTTGTTTTGAAGGAACAAATTTACCATTTGTTAATATCTAAAGACAAATGTCACTATCACATCACAAATATTATCAAGTGGTGTATTTGTGGTGAATTTAGCTTCCCTTCTTTTCTTTTTCATTTTTTTTTCTTTAAAAAAAATCTTAATGTCAACACTAATTTGGATATGAATCAAGCTTGAAACTTTAATACTCCGTAATTGAATAGCTAAGTTTGTATTATATTGCAAATAATTATAGGAATAAATTTATATAGTTGTATAACTAATTGAAAGTGTCAGGTGTACTTTAGAATATAAATAATACTCCCTCCGTCCCATTTTACCTGTCATGTTTACTATTCATTGGTCAAACCAACTCTTTCTTCATCGCTTATTTTCTTTAGTAATTTTTAATTATTTTTAAATTTGATTTTTTGTGTTTAATAGTACTTTTAATGTAGTTTCTAAATATATAAATTTTATATACTAATACTAAATTTAATATTATGAAAAATTGAATTAAAAATAACTCCAGTCAAGCCTCGTTAACCGAATTAAAAATAACTCCAGACAAAGAAAATGGGACGGAGGTAGTATGAAAATAATAAATGTTGGATGAGTAAATAATATTATAATTGATATTTTTGTTGATGTGACTTGCATTCTTTTGATATGATTAAAATAAAGAATTGATTAAAAAAATTTAAAATCAAGAGTAATCACATTTGTCTTTCTTGATGAGTCTTTGCAGAGAAGTTAGAGAGGATGTTTTTTGTACACATGAGGTTTTTATTTTTTTTTATTTTTATTTTTTTTTGGTTATATTGATGTGCATATCACGCGTCTGGCGCAATGCTGCGCCCAGCGTGGCCAGGCGTGTCTAATGATTTTTTTTAAAAATGATTTTTGTCATGTTTTTATTTTTTCATTTTCTTATTCTCCTTTTCTTTCTCTCATCTCGCCTAATTGGCATGACGAGAACTCAAAAAAAGTACAACTAATGAGATTGCTTTAAGCGGTAATAGAATATTGAGAATTGATATTTTGTTGATGTGACAAATGGTTGCATAAATCAAAGTGTGTGATAGATATTGGTATGAAAATATATATATATATATA
>CM008341.1:13688682-13704965 GCA_002525835.2 Ipomoea batatas | reverse complement strand
CCCACAATAATAATAATAATATTGTAATGGGAATCAATCAAGTTTGAGACCAGCTGATTGGGTGTTTTGAATCCTCAATTAGTCAATTTCGAAAATAAAATTTCATGCTTATTACGTACCGTTGCATTTAACCTCACGTTTCACGTTGTCAAGGTAACACAAATGGCTAAACAGACAAGACTGATAGCAAACAGCGTTGAACCAGAATAGCTCAAATCCATACATCAAAGCATCATGGACTTCCAAAAGACTACTACTTACATTCTTCTCTTGAATTCGCAAGGAAGTCATAGTTATGAGCTCAACCCGACAAGAAATTCTTAAATCCGATGCATAAAGGCGGCCTACCTTAGCATAAGAGTATAATTGAGGGGCATTCCTACCACCACTGCTTTTATTATTCCAACACTCTTTAGTCGTTTCTACAAAGGCAGAAGACTTCATTGGGAACGGACAACTCAAGAAAATAATTGGCACATATGTTGTGGATGCGATGTCATATGAAGAATGGTATCCAGAAAAACGGTACTGAGCTAAATCGTATTTGGGGAAGGAGCATATGTTGTTTTCTTGTACATCGGGATCAACCACACGAATAGTGTAGTTGCTGTAATTGATGGATTGAACATAGTATTTTCGGGAATTTAAAGTTAACACTGTTTGGTTGTGTTCACAGGTTAACTGGTAATCGAGATATCCACAATTTATTGGGTCGCCATTTAGTCGAAAAGGGAAGGTAATATTGTTGATGTTCCCACAGGAACGGGTGCACTCGTGATTCGTAAACCAATGGGATCGGATAACAAGTATGCCTGGGACGCATGAGATGGCAAGTATGCATACGAGGAATAGTGTGAGAAGGTATTTTGATCTGAAGGCAAACATTTTGTTGAGGGGTGCTTTGGTTTAGCAATGGATCGGATCGGAAGACGAAGGCTTATTTAGTTAGCTAGTTTACAATATAAGAATTGAATAGGTTGCTCTTTTTTTTTTTTTTTTGAAACTAAAACGAAGATGCATTAACTTAGGTCCGAAGACAAAACATTACAAAGGAAGGAAGGGGGGTGAACCACCCATTCCATACAATCAGTCATAGAAAGAGCCTCTCTAGCTAGCATGTGAGCGGCCCTATTCGCTGAATAGGTTGCTCTTTTAATTCAATTATTTTCAGTTGAGTGACATCCATAAGAAAACTCCACTTGTGGACTCAAATGTGCTATCCTTTGAGTTATTGAAAAGTCTTCTCAATCGCTACTTGTAAGTGCGCATTCTCGTGTAAAACATATCTTGTGATCCTAATTGACAAATGACTACAAAAACATAAATCAACATAAGTTGCTCATAACTGACTGTCGCCTCAAATTTAGAAAGCTAATAGACAATTTGCACGTAGAATTAAACTTAAAAATTTTGTGACTATCCAACCAACCATCTCAAATGAGTGTAAATTTGAATCAAACGATATGTAACTACTATATGTGCGACCCATCATCACATTTTTTGGTGATATTTGACTCAATCAACCCCCACTTGATTTTATGTTCTCAAAGAAAATTTTAGAGCAAATATCATTTTTAGTCCCTCAATTATAATACATGTATCAATTTTGGTCCTTGACTATTAAAAATTTCAAATTAGGTCCATGACTATTCAATTTGTATCACTTTTGGTCCTTGACTATTAACATTTTCAAATTAGGTGCATGACTATTCATTTTGTATCACATTTGGTCTTGCCGTTAAATTTTCCGGCCAAATTTCCGGCAAAATCAATGAAATTTTAAGTACCAAATGTGATACAAATTGAATAGTCATGCACCTAATTTGAAATTTTTAATAGTCAAGGACCAAAATTGATACATATATTATAGTTGAGGGACTAAAAATGATATTTGCTCTTTATTTTGCACATAAAGACAAAATCCCCAAATGCATGGAAAGGTCAGTAAGCTCACGTCGTCGCCTCCCAGAGGAAATTTGTATTGCACACAGACAAATTTTCACAATCCTTGAGCTCCATCTTCATAAGCACGCTTCCTTTGACTAGAATAATGCATAATTTCCATCATCTTAGCTTGCATTGAGTATATCTATTCATTCAACGTATATATCTATCTCACAACTTTTCTTCTAACAAAAACAATAATCATAATAAGTAATATATACTAATTTAATATTTCACAAAATAAATTAAATTAAATTATAATAGGTAAGAGAAAAAGGATATGTATTTTAAAGAGGTAAAATCAGCTCACCTCACTTTGAGCAGAAAGATTCTAATTTATAGTTGGCAAAATATGACCCGCTCACGGATCTGCATCTATGAAATGGGTTGTCTAGATTTTTCATAATAAATTTTACAATTTTTTTCATAAATATTATAATTTTTCTCATAAATAACTTTTCAACCCCTAATATTATTTTTTAATTTAAAAACATTACATTTTTCATAAAAAAAAAGTCAAAATTTTCTTCATAAGTATTACATTTTCTCAATGCATTATTTTATATAATGTACATGTAATATACAAATAATATACTTTTAATATATTAATTAAAAATATAATTTTGTTATGATCCACAGTTTCACACAACATTGTGTGGACCATAATTTGCGTAGAAGTTGTTTTGAGGCCTTAGATGAGATTATAAGAAAAGTGGACTTGCAGAGTTGCAGAGTTAAGTCATCCAAACGCGTTGCCTTAGACTCCAAAGAGACTGTTGTGGTATGGGAGGATTCATCCAATGCACTTGTCTCTATTATTCTTTTTTTTTTTTTTAATACTATTGATTCTATGACAGTGTAGTATATGTTCATAACTACTTTCTGAATCTATTAAAACACAAAGAGTCAATATCATTTCCATAAGACTCGAAATCACAACCTCTCAATTGGTCACTTGCCTCTATTATAAGTCATCCAATGCATTAGAATAAATAGGTTGTAGTCTCTGAAAACTTGACACACAATGTGTAGATTGATGTTACTAATTGAACCCATTCTTAATTGAGTTATGTACTAAACAAGAAAAATGTATTTACAAACTGAAATAGCTATTAAAATGCATTGGATGAACATGGTAGCAATGCCATACAATATGAACAACCTAACATGTGAGGTATGGTACGTTGAACACAATAATGCCACATAGCATCTAATCAATTACACACTGCAACAAAGTTATAAATTACACTTCAATCCACAATTATACCAATGCTGTTGGAATTTGCAGAATTGGGCAAAATAGCTATGGATTCAGATGATTCTGGCATGGAACTCTGTTCTTGATCCATTTCCGTAATTGGCTCCGAAAGGAAAGAAGTATCAGTTGGCATTTGCAGCAGCTCAACGTCTCCTTCAAGCATTTCAACCACCCTACTCATTGAAGGCCTCGGAATTGGACTCGTTTGGATGCACCAAAGCCCAACTATGGTCATCTTCTTTGTAATTCTCTTCTCGTCCTCATCTAATTCTCCCATCTCAATTGCCTTGCCCTTGTTGATATCATTGTAAATCCAAGACGGGAAGTATTGACTCGACTCATCTTGCCCGGTAACTGGAATTTTCTTTAGGCCTAGTATTTCCATCAGTAGCATTCCGAAGCTATAAACATCGGCCTTGTGTGAAATGGCTCCAATGCTTCTGTTGATCAACTCCGGAGCCACATACCCAATTGTTCCACGGGCTACAGTAAGTGTTACAATGCTTTTATCGGTAGGAAATAGTTTTGCGAGACCAAAATCAGAGATTTTTGGAATGAAGTTTTCATCCAAAAGGATATTGTGCGGTTTAATGTCAAAATGCAAGATTTGGATGTCACAGCCTCGGTGCAAATACTCAATCCCATGGGCTACTCCCACTGCAATCTCAAACTTCCTTTGCCAATTCAACAAATTCGCATTAACTCCTTGATTAATGTACTTGTCAAGAGATCCATTAGGCATGAAGTCATACACAAGAGCATGCTTGGAATTTTGTGCACAATATCCGACAAGTCGAACAATGTTGACATGATGAATCCTTCCCATGGAACCAACTTCATTGATGAAATCTTGACCGCTAGACTTGGGCTTGCTCATTATCTTCACTGCAACATCGCTGCCACTTCGAAGTCTGCCTTTGTAAACAGAACCAAAGCCCCCTTCTCCGAGCTTGTTCTTGAAGGTTTTGGTCATATTCTTGATGTGTTTGTAGGAGTAGCTGATGGGCAACAGATTGTTGTTGGCGCTGAGGAAATTTTCGATTGCATTGAACACTGATAGATGCCTTCTGCGGAATTTGATAATTAGAAATACAACTGCGCATGGAACTCCAATTATAATCTTTGCTGCAGAGATCATAACAGCAAGTTGGAGGACAACTGCAAAATATTACAAATGCCATTAACGAAATTATAATAAAAAGAGTGTTGGTGTAGTGTTATATTTACAGAGCAGTTCGTAAACTCGTGACAAGAGATTGAGTTCTTACCCTCAAGATTAAACCATATATCTTGTAATATACCTACATACAACAATATTGTGGATGGGAAAGAATTAGAAGTTAGAGACATGATCTGCAAAAACTACTAAAATGAAACTAATTAATGAAATAATGAATAATCAGGACAGAACAACGTAATAATAATTTAAATTATATGATGATCTGATTTTCCTGTCGCTGGCGTCCAATGAGTTCAAGATAAGTCACTTTTCATTCTTACCGTATTTTTCCCCGCAGCTAATCTCATTTTTCAAGTCAAGGTAACACCCTCTAATCCCGCAATGCTGTTGACAAACAACCCGGAACCAGGATAGCTCAAATCCATACATCAAAGCATCATGGATTTCCAAAAGACCACTTACATTCTCATATGACACATTATTATTTTCTTGAATTCGCCAGGATGTCATAGTTATGAGCTCAACCCGGCATGAAATTCTTAAATCCGATGCATTGAGAGAGCCTAGCTTAGCATAAGCATAGCCCCCAGCCCAAGAAGAGTCGTCGGTGCTTTTATTACAACACTGTTTACTGGTTTCTACAAAAGCGGAAGACTTCATTGGGAACGGACACCTCAAGAAAATAATTGGTACAGTAATTAAAGTTGAGTCTTGCCATCCATATGGTGTCATCTTGTCAGGTGTGGCGATGCCATATGGATAACTTTCATCAAAACTGTACTGAGCCAAAGCATATCTTGGAAAGGAGCACATGTTGTTTTGTTGTACACCAGAGTCAACCACACGGACGGTGTAGTTGTGGTAATTGATAGATTGGACATAGTATTTCTGGGTCTTTAAAGTTAACACTGTTCGGTTTTGTTCACAGGTTAACTCGTAATCGGGATTGCCACAGTCTTCAGGATCGGTATTTAGGCGAAAAGGGGAGCTAATATTGCGGATGCTTCCGCAAGAAGAAGGGCTGCAGCGGGTATTGGAATGCCTTGAGAAATGGATAACAAGTATGCATACGACGGAGGAGACGACAAGTATACATATGAGGATTGGTATGAGAAATATTAGGTATTTTGATCTGATGAAGGCAAGCATTTTAATTTGTTGAGGGGATCGGATCGGATCGGAGCTATCGGTTTAGGAAAGGAAGACGAACCAATTGAAGGCCGGCTTAGTTGTTTTCCCCGCCCAAATAATTATATTAAGATATATGTAGGGTCGGTTTTTTGATTTACGAGATCCTGTACTAATAACTAAGGAAGGCCTATCAAAGTATAAAAAAACTGCTAATTGAAGAAAAATTGCAAAGAGAAAAATGTAAAAAGATTTAATTTTGGGCCAATATAATTACAAATACATATATTAACTATTAGGCCAGAGCTGGACTCGGGGTCGCTAAAATTTTGGGGCCCTGTGCGGTTGCACATGTTACACGCCCTAAAATTCGGCCCTGGATATATGCATGTTGTATGTTTTCAGTAAGAAAAATACTTCATGGATTCCTCAAAACATACTCTCAACTTTTACTCTCACTTGTGTTCAAATTTAATTGAAAAAAAGAAAAAAAAAATAGATAAACATTATGATCCCTTATTAAATTAAACAATTAAAGCATGTTAAATCAAACAATTAAAGCATGTTAAATCATAAAGATTAAAAAATAAGAATGAGAATGGGGAGTACCTGTAGAGTTACTTTAAGTAATTAGTAATTCATTTTAATTAGTAGGCATGTATGTGGAGTAAAATATGTGGTGCGTAGCAATTAAGTAAAGTCAATGACGCGTGGAAATGATGATAAATTGATGTAGAATAATTCAATTTGAGTACGTGATTAAAATTGTCATGTTTGTGCTCTTAAATTAACACTACTCCAAGAGCTCAACTAATGTTTAAGGAATTAAATTTTTTTACACATTGTAGATGTCATAAAATATTATTTTTGCACATATAGACAAATTTCCCAAATCGTTGCGAAGGTCAGTAAGCCCACCTAGTCACATCCAGCAAATTATACCGTGCACCACGGGTGCACATAGCAATGTGCACCATATACGTAAACGACGTCGTTTTGAGCATTGTAAACTAACCGTCCATTTTTTTGAAAATCACGTTTCCCGTTTCGGACGGTCTGTGTATTTACGTTAATATTCTGTGTATTCTAGATAACTGTTCTGTGTATTCCAGGCAATCATTCTGTGTATTCTAGGCAACCGTTATGTGTATTCATGTTAGTAACACATGTTGTGATGTGTTTGTACATTCGAATGTTTAGGAGGATGAGTTCTGTGTATTTTGTGTCAATATTCTGTGTATTCATGTTATTAACACATGCTGTGATGTGTTTGTGCATTTGAATGTTAGGATGATGAGTTCTGTGTATTTTGTGTCAATATTCTGTGTATTCTAGGCAAACGTTCTGTGTATTCTAGATAATGATTATGTGTATTATAGATAATGAATTCCCTGGAGTCATTCGCGTCCGCGTCCACTAACATAAAAACGACGTCGTTTGGGACCAGGGTGCACATTACTATGTGCACCGTGGTCCACGATATAACAATTGGTCACATCCATGCCTCCTTAATTGAGGAAACTTCACAGAAATTTCCACAATCCTTGTAGTAGCCTCCTTTGACTACAATAATTTTCCGTCATCTCATTGTTATTCACTAAATTTAAATGGCAAAAAAAATAAAAGAAAAAGAAGAAGTTAATAGGACCTGTTCTTGGACTGAAGAGTGAGATATATGATGAGAAAAAGTCAACTGTACTTGCGGACTGAAATAATTAGCAAGTCATCCAAACGCGTTGCCTTTGAAGGGTATACGTAGATAGACCACATTAAGAATTGAGGAAGGCATTAACCAACGAATCCTTAGATCAGAGATGCAGCAGCTCATCATCATCATCTTCTTCACAGTGTTACTTCCATTGCTTGCTGCGGGATTTGATGACTGCGCGGAGACCAGATGCAGAAAAGACGGCCCCATTATCCGTTTCCCTTTCAAGCTCAAACATATTCAAGCCCAACACTGTGGCTATCCCAATCCCGGATTCGAGTTATCCTGTGATGATAGTGGCAACACGGTGATGGAGTTGCCCCATGCACTCAAATTACACGTTCAAATGATTCACTATGAGTTCCAGCACATCTTCCTATTTGATCCTCATGATTGCCTTTTCGGCAAGACACTATTATACCTTAATTTATCTCAATCTCTATTCCAATATTCCAGCGCACCAATCACCAATTACTCCCTCTTCAACTGTTCTGCTGCATCCAATACTCCTGAATCTGATGGTGATGGGTTAATTTCCTGTCTTGGTGTTCCTGGTCACCCAATATTTGCCATTCCCTCCGATCAGTCCATCGATGAATTCCCTTCCCCATCTTGCGTAAAGTTTCGTGAAACTTCTTCAGTGAATCGGTATTTTTATTTTAAGGGTACTCTTCAACTGTATTGGCTAAAACCATTATGTTCCAATTGTGAAGCACAAGGCAAAAATTGTAGGTTGAAGAACCATAATAACATCACACTGGGAGTTCAATGCCTTAGCAGACCAAAGATGACAGGTAGCTACTCTGTTATGTTGTTCTTCATTTCTTTCACTTCAAGTGACAAAAATATAATGTAAGTCTGTAAAAATGAAGCATATAGAGCACCCTCGTTCTAACTTTATTTTCCCAATTTTATAACAGATGCACAAAGATCCAAAAACCCAATTATTATTGCAGGTGATAATACTATACTCTTCCAATTATTTTATTATTCACTCTATATTGCCTGGGACTGGGAATAGACATAATATTATATATGCCATTCTGATTTGTTTTCTGCATCATATATATGCAGGTTCCATTTTGGGCTTCTTTCTGTTGGCATTTGTGAGCTTTGGCGCCTACCAGTTTTACACCACCGGTAAAACACAAAAACAGAACCAGAAAAGAGTTGAAATGTTTTTGGAAGATTACAGAGCTATGAGGCCAACAAGATATAGCTTTGCTGACATCAAGAAAATCACAAATCAGTTTAGTGAGAGACTGGGAGAAGGAGGTTATGGAATTGTGTATAAAGGGAAGCTTTCCAGTGAAATTCACGTGGCAGTCAAAGTGCTGAATGATTCCAAGGGGAACGGAGAAGAGTTCATCAATGAAGTTGGGATAATAGGAAAAATTCACCATGTTAACGTGGTTCGTTTGGTAGGGTATTGCGCGGATGGATTTAGACGAGCACTTGTGTATGAGTACTTGCCAAATGAATCCTTGGAGAAATACATATTTTCAACAGCAGGTGGCTCAAAGAATGTTTCACCCCTGGAAAAAGATTCAAGAAATAGCCCTGGGTATAGCCAAAGGGATTGAATATCTCCATCAAGGTTGTGACCAACAAATTCTTCATTTTGATATCAAACCCCACAACATCATCCTAGACCACAACATGAATCCCAAGATTTGCGATTTTGGACTTGCAAAACTGTGCTCCAAAGAGAAAAGTGCGGTCACCATGACCGCTGCTAGGGGAACCATGGGTTATATCGCACCCGAAGTTGTGTCTAGAAACTTTGGCAAAGTCTCTCACAAGTCAGACGTCTATAGCTTCGGCATGTTGCTTTTGGAAATGGTGGGAGGAAGGAAGAACTTCGATGCTAACAAGGGGACTAATGCCAGCCAGGATAGTTTTCCAGAATGGGTGTACAATCACCTGAACAAAGGAGGAGAGTTGCGAATAAGAATTGAGGAGGATGATGATGAAATGATAGTGAAAAAGCGGGCTATAATAGCTTTGTGGTGTATCCAATGGCAACCGGTAGACCGACCTCCAATGAAAGTGGTCGTTCAAATGCTAGAAAGAGAGGGACACGACTTGGTGTTACCCTCCAGCCCTTTCGTTGCAACAAATGTGAATGATGTCCCTCCTATTCTAGCACAGACTTTTTATATAAATCAGTTGTAAGTCCGAAACTAACTAATAATTTGTAAAATAATTTTGTAATAGAATAACTAAATGTAATACACCTTCATGGCATATGTTTTTCACCAAACAAGTAGCTAGTTAAGTAGTTCAGGTTTAGACTCTGTTTGGTAGAACTTATAGTTTATTTTAAATTACAATTAAATTATAACATCTGTTTGGTAAAACATGGAGAGTTTAACCAGAGAAAATGATGTGAAAGTGGGACAAGGTTAAGGGTTAGGAACAAAAAAATCACTAATCCAACATGTACAAAACTATCATCTTGTGTTTTTACGTCTAGTTTTACTAAACAAGTTATGACAAACAAATCCTATTAGTCTTTGAAAAAAAATATCCATAGAATTAAAGCAAGTATGATATATTCTCACATTAAATTTTTTATATTTGAAAAGAAAAATGATATTATTGATTGTAGCATTTGAGGTCAACTATATATATGGAGTATTTCAAAGTGTCAATCCACGAGGAATGTGATGCAAACACTAGCTAAACGCATAAAATTAATTCTTCCAAAACTATTTTAATTGTAACATAATGAAAGAAAAATAAATCTATACTAAATAACTCTAATATTGAAAAGAGATATAAAAGATGTAACAAAGATAAAGACTATGGATCCATGTGCCCAAGTCTCCTTGAGGAAATTTGTATTGTATACACAAAATTCCATTTTTAAATTGTTGCACCATTGATTACCAAACATCTTCTTTAATGATTTGACTTGGTCAACTCTTTAAAGATTTTCAAATCCAATAAAGATTTTCAAATCCAATAAAAATTGATGGATCGGTTGTTAACCAAACAAGCCTATCTCATTGCACTTGTCTCTAGTGTCCACTGCTGCCAGAATTGTGGAATTTTGTATGTGCAATACAAATTTCCTCAAGGAGACTTGGGCACATGGGTCCATAGTCTTTATCTTCATTCCACCTCTCTCTCTCTCTTATAATTTTTAATCTATGTTCAATATTAGTTGTATTTAGGATAGGTTTAGAAATTTTTCGGAGAGTCCAAAAGTTTACTAT
The DNA here is from genome assembly GCA_002525835.2 of Ipomoea batatas. Classification (NCBI taxonomy): domain Eukaryota; kingdom Viridiplantae; phylum Streptophyta; class Magnoliopsida; order Solanales; family Convolvulaceae; genus Ipomoea; species Ipomoea batatas. The sequence continues at coordinate 13,694,526 of CM008341.1, read as the reverse complement.
TTGATTATCAAGAAAAAATATTCATTTTAGTTAAAAGAAACATGAAATGTAAATGTCTTCTATAACTTTTACTCGAAAGAAATTTACAAAAAATATTAAGTTAATAGAAGAGATGTTTTAAGGCTGCAGAGTGAGATGATAAGAAAAGTGGAGTAGCAGAGCTATGTCATCCAAACGCGTTGCCATAGACATCAACATCCCAATGACCAAATGTACTCCAAAGCGACTGCTTAGGTCTGGGAGGAATCATCCAAGGATATTATTATTTTTAATATTATTAATTATTAATTTATTATAAGTATAGAAAGGTCTCATTGCATCTTCTTTTATCTCTTTTCAATATTAGTTGTATTTAGGATTAGTTTGGAATTTTTTCTGAAAGGGATTTTTGAATTTTTTAAACATTTGGCTATCAATTAAAAAGTACTCATTCCAATTAACTATTTTAATTAAACATGTCTTCTGAGATTTTAGTTGGAAAACATTTTCAAAATTCTTACATCACATTCAATTCTCTCTTCCGCTTTGAGTGATGTCAAATGAGAGGATTGATTTGCCATATGTGTTTAGTTATTATTCATAGAATTGAATTGCGCTAAACAATAAAAATCTCTTGACCGTAGCTCAAAACATTGAGTATATATATTTTTTTCAATTTCTTTAGTTTATACTTATTATATTTAGTGATGACTGATTCAAATATTATTGGGTTAGACATGACCAAATAATAAAAATCTTGACTCAATCATTATTACATGGACCATTGTCCATACAGCTGTGTGAACCATAGATAAAATGTACATTTTTTTTTTTGGATACAGAGGAAGGGGGATACCGGATACCCATATATTTACAGTAGGCTCGTTCGCTGCCATACTGGACAGCCAAACCGGTCTTCCTCAAGGGTGGTTAATAGATCACTAGGAGGTTGGTCGTGCATGGTCATTCTGTGACTTTCAATAGTGGCCCTAGCCAGGAGATCGGCTGCTCTGTTCTTATCCCGTGCAGTGAAGGTTATTTGCCATATAAAAATAATGTACTTTTAGTATATTAAAAATATACATTATATTCATGGTCTACAGAGCTATGTGGACCATGGTTCACACAATAATTTGCCGTGAGCTGATAAGTAAAGTCGAGTCGTGGACTTAGTCATCCAAACGCATTGCCATAGACACCAACATTTGAATGACCAAAGCCACTGCTGTGGTCCAGGAGGCATTATCAGTGCACTTGCCACTACTATAAGTCATCCAATGCATTAGAATAACTAGTTCAGTTGTGTGAAATCGATATATAAGAAAACTCCACTTGTGGACTCAAATGTGCTATCTTTTTGAGTTATTGAAAAGTCTTATCAATCGCTACTTGTAAGTGAGCATTCTCGTGTCAAGCATATCTTGTGACCCTAATTGACAAAAGATTAAGAGAACGTAAATCAACATAAGGGACTTGTTTGGTAAATAATCAGCCTATCAGTCAATTTTAGCTTATTTGACCACTATTAGTTGGTAAATAATAAGCTTTTTGTAATTTCAAAATGCTACTCAAAGTAGTCTTTTCAATTAGCTTTTTGAGAAAATAAATTATACCTAACAGCTATCAGCTAAAAACTAATTTATCAAATAACTTTCTACAATCAGCCAATATTATCAACAAATCATACCTTCTAACCCAAACAGCCAACCCAATCAGCTAACAGCCATTTACCAAACAGGGCCAAGTTGTTCATAGCTGACCGTCACCTCAAATTAATGTTACTAATTGAACCCATTCTTAATTGAGTTATGTACTAAACAATAAAAATGTATTTACAAACTGAAATAGCTATTAAAATGCATTGGATGAACATGGTAGCAATGCCATACAATATGAACAACCTAACATGTGAGGTATGGTACGTTGAACACAATAATGCCACATAGCATCTAATCAATTACACACTGCACCAAATTAAAGTTATAAATTACACTTCAATCCACAATTATACCAATGCAGTTGGAATTTGCAGAATTGGGCAAAATAGCTATGGATTCAGATGATTCTGCCATGGAACTCTGTTCTTGATCCATTTCCATAATTGGCTCCGAAAGGAAAGAAGTATCAGTTGGCATTTGCAACAGCTCAACATCTCCTTCAAGCATTTCAACCACCCTACTCATTGAAGGCCTCCGAATTGGACTCGTTTGGATGCACCAAAGCCCAACTATGGTCATCTTCTTTGTAATTCTCTTCTCGTCCTCATCTAGTTCTCCCATCTCAATTGCCTTGCCCTTATTGATATCATTGTAAATCCAAGACGGGAAGTATTGACTCGACTCATCTTGCCCGGTAACTGGAATTTTCTTTAGGCCTAGCATTTCCATCAGTAGCATTCCGAAGCTATAAACATCGGCCTTGTGTGAAATGGCTCCAATGCTTCTGTTGATCAACTCCGGAGCCACATACCCAATTGTTCCACGGGCTGCAGTAAGTGTTACAATGTTTTTATCGGTAGGAAATAGTTTTGCGAGACCAAAATCAGAGATTTTTGGAATGAAATTCTCATCTAGAAGTATATTGTGCGGTTTGATGTCAAAATGTAAAATTTGGATGTCACAGCCTCGGTGCAAGTAATCAATCCCATGAGCTACTCCTACTGCAATTTCAAACTTCCTTTGCTAATTCAACAAACTTGCATCAGCTCCCTGATTAATGTATTTGTCAAGGGATCCATTAGACATGAAGTCGTAGACAAGAGCACTCTTAGAATTGTGTGCACAATATCCAACAAGTCGAACAATGTTGACATGATGAATCCTTCCCATGGAAGCAACTTCATTGATGAAATCTTGTCCGTCAGACTTGGGCTTGCTTATTATCTTCACTGCAACATGGCGGCCACTTCGAAGTTTGCCTTTGTAAACAGAACCGAAGCCCCCTTCTCCGAGTTTCTCCTTGAAGGCCTTGGTCATATTCTTGATGTGTTTGTAGGAGTACCTAATGGGCAACAGATTATTCTCAGTGCTGAGGAAATTCTCGATTGCATCGAACACTGATAAATGCCTTCTGCGAAATTTGATAATTAGAAACACAACTGCACATGGAACTCCAATTATAATCTTTGGTGCAGAGATTATAGCCACAAGGATGAGGACAACTGCAAAATATTACAAATGCCATTAACGAAATTATAGTGTTGATGTACTGTTATATTTACAGAGCAGTTCATAAACTTGTGTGAAGAGATGAGTTCTTACCCATAATAAGATTCAATATGTGCTGTAATATACCTACATACAACAATATTGTGGATGGGAAAGAATTAGAAGTTAGAGACATGAAGTTCAGATCGATCTTCAAAAACTACTAAAGTGAAACTAATTAATGACCCATTAACATTTTATTGCGCATGGAACTCCAATTATAATCTTTAATACAGAGCTTATCCCCGCAAGTATGGTCACAACTACAAAATATTACAGTAATTATACTAAAAAGAGTGGTGCAGTTATATTTACAGAGCAGTTCGTGAGAAGATCGAGATTGAGTTCTTACTCCCAAGAGCAATCCATATTATTCTATATGGTAATAAACCTAGGTACAATAATATTGTGATGGGAATGGAGTTACGTTATATATGGAGAAGATGTAGAAGTGAGGAAAATTTACTTCTCAAGTTAGCAATCATACATGATATGATCGATCTAGTAGAAAATGGAAAGTAATGACAAATTAAGATTATATATGTATGTGATCTAGTCAAGACAAGTAAGTCAGGTATCATTCTTACCGTACCAGCAGGTAATCTTATTTGTGGTGTCATCAAGTTCACATTCTTGACCATACCTGCAATTTTGATCACAAAGAGCCGGGAACCAGGATAGCTCAAACCCATACGTCAAAGCATCATGGATTTCTAATACACTAATATTATTAATCTGAGACGACGACACATTATTTTCTTGAATTCGCCAGGAAGTCATAGTTATGACCTCAACCCGGCATGAAATTCTTAAATCTGATGCATTAAGAGTGCCTAACTTAACATAAGCGTGGCCTGCAGAAGGGTAGAATGGAGCATTATTATTCCTACCACTCCTGCTTTTATTATTCCAACACTCTTTAGTCGTTTCTACAAAAGTGGAAGACTTCATTGGGAAGGGACAGCTCAAGAAAATAATTGGCACAGTAATTAAAGGAATTGGAGGCAACCTTTCCCAGTAATGTTGTGACCTCTTGGCACGTGATATGCTATATGGATAACCACCGCCGAATCCAAAAAAACTGTACTGACTTACAGCATATCGGGGAAAGGAGCACACATTATTGGTTTCTTGTACATCAGGATCAACCACACGGATAGTGTAGTTGTCGTAATTGATGGACTGAACATAGTATTTCTGGGAATAATGTAAAGTTAACACTGTTCGATTTTGTTCATCACAGGCTAACTCGTAACCGGAATTGCCACAATGTTGTGGATCGGTATTTAGTCGAAAAGGGAAGGTAATATTGTGGATGATCCCGCAGGAAGAAGGTTTGCAGTAGTGGGTGGTATTGGAATGGCTTGAGAAATGGATAACAAGTATGCATATGACGCCAGCTGAGATGATAAGTAGTGATATGAGGAACGGTATGAGAAAGTATTTTGATCTGAACGACAGCATTTTGTTGAGGCTAGGGGTGGGGTGGTTAATTGGTTTTAGGAAGAAGCTCAAGCCTATTTAGTTATTTAGCAATTAGTTAGATATATAAAGATAAGATGCTCTTTTAATCCAAATATTTTGAGTGGACTTGTGGATAAGAAAAGTCCACTTGTGAAATCAAATGTATAGTACCTTTAGTTCAATCGTTATACCCTGCACCACGGTGCACATAACAATGTGCACCACGCATGTAAAACGACGTCGTTTCGGTGTTAGTAGACGCGGACGCGAATGACTCAAGGAATTCATTATCTATAATACACATAATCATTATCTATAATACACAGAACGTTTGCCTAGAATACACAGAATGTTTGACCAGAATACACAGAATATTGACACAAAATACACAGATGTTAGTGGACGCGAATGACTCCAGGGAATTCATTATCTATAATACACATAATCATTATATAGAATACACAGAAGGTTTGCCTAGAATACATAGAATGTTTGCCCATAATACACATAATATTGATGCCCATAATACACAGAACTCATTCTCCTAACATTCGAATGCACAAACACATCGCAACTTGTGTTAATAACATGAATACACATAATATTTACACAAAATACACAGAACTCATCCTCCTAAACATTTGAATGCACAAACGCATCACAACATGTGTTACTAACATGAAATCACAACATGTGTTACTAACATGAATACACATAACGGTTGCCTATAATACACAGAACGGTTGCCTAGAATACACAGAATGATTGCCTGGAATACATAGAATATTAACACAAATACAGAGACCGGTCGAAACGGGAAACGTGATTTCCAAAAAAAACGGACGATTAGTTTACAATGCTCAAAACGACGTCGTTTAGGTACGTGGTGCACATTGCTATGTGCACCGTGGTGCACAGTATAATTTGTCCCTTTAGTTACCTTCACGCGGTTGATGTTACTAATTGAACCCATTCTTACGGTATGGACTGAATAGTATCGGAGAAGTACCCATTTGTGGACTCATTGAAATAAATCTGTTATGTGTCGACAGAATATCGATGCTCATACTGCCAATTACTTTTTCAATTTTCTATTTACAGCAAGACATCACAAAAAAGTATATTAAATTATTGACTGATATAAAAAATTAATATTAAACAGTTTGCTCACTTTAAAAAAAGTTGGTATGACTAT
>CM008341.1:13618485-13635349 GCA_002525835.2 Ipomoea batatas | reverse complement strand
GTCAGAGATTTTTGGAATAAAATTCTCATCTAGAAGTATATTGTGCGGTTTGATATCAAAATGTAAAATTTGGATGTCACACCCTCGATGCAAGTAATCAATCCCACGAGCTACTCCCATTGCAATTTCAAACTTCCTTTGCCAATTCAACAAACTTGCATTTGCTTCTTGATTAATGTACTTGTCAAGGGATCCATTAGACATGAATTCGTAGACAAGAGCACGCTTGGAATTGTGTGCACAATATCCAACAAGTCGAACAATGTTGACATGATGAATCCTTCCCATAGAAGCAACTTCATTGATAAAATCTTGGCCGTTAGATTTGGGCTTGCCTATTATCTTCACTGCAACATCGCGACCACTTCGAAGTTTGCCTTTGTAAACAGAACCGAAGCCCCCTTCTCCCAGCTTCTCTCTGAGGCCTTTGGTCATATTCTTGATGTGTTTGTAAGAGTATCTGATGGGCAACAGATTATTCTCAGAGCTGAGGAAATTCTCGATTGCATCGAACTCTGATAAATGCCTTCTGCGGAATTTGATAATTAGAAACACAATTGCGCATGGAACTCCAATTATAATCTTTAATACAGTGATTAGCCACGCAAGCTTGCCCACAACTGCAAAATATTACAAATTTTATTATACTAAAAAGAGTGCTGCAGTTATATTTACAGAGCAGTAGTTCGTGAGAAGAGATTGAGTTCTTACTTTGAAGAGCCCACGGTATTATTCTTTGTCGTAATAAACCTACAATAATATTGTGATGGGAATGGAGTTACGTTAGAGATCGACAAGATGTAGAACTGAGGAAAATTTACTTCTTAATTAAGTTAGCAATCATACATGATCGATCTAGTAATTAATGACTATATTCCAAGAATATATATATGCACATAAGCGTCTACATTAATGCACACAACCTCATATTGTATATATAAATCTGTTCAAATGTGACCGCGTTTTCCCGTGCGGTCGGTGCAGTTCACACCACTCAATGTTAGAAAACGTAACACAATAAAAATATACAAAACACCATAAAACACACCACACACCCAATAATGCATCATAACTCTCCTGCTCCTAATGGTGCATTTGCTAACACTGTATGGTGTATATTTACATACCTATTTTTTATGATGTATACCTAATAATGCAGGTGTATATTTGTATACATAGTGGTGCGACAGCACTGACTGCACGTTAAGTGGCGGCACACTTGCCTGATCAGAGGACTCTATATGTATGTATGTGTGTGTGAGATCTAAGTCAAGACAAGTCACCTAGTATATATTCTTACCGTAGTTTCTCCAGCAGGTAATCTCATTTGTTGTGTCATCAAGTTCACATTCTCTACTCCAGCAACGCTGACGACAAACAGCCTGGAACCAAGATAGCTCAAACCCATACCTCAAAGCATCATGGATTTCCAATAGACGACTAACATTAATCTGAGAGGACACATTATTTTCTTGAACTCGCCAGCTGGAAGTCATAGTTATGAGGTCAACCCGACATGAAATTCTTAAATCCGATGCATTAAGACGGCCTACCTTAGCATAAGCATAGCCTCCAGAAGGGTAGAACGGGGAAGCATTCCTACCACTACTGCTTTTATTATTCCAACACTCTTTAGTCATTTCTACAAAAGTGAAAGACTTCATTGGGAAGGGACACCTCAAGAAAATAATTGGCACAGTAATTAAAGGAATTGAAGGCAACTCTTCCCTGTTGTAATATGTTGTCCTCTTGGCACGTGCGATGCTATATGGATAACCATCGTGGTATCTAAAAAAACTGTACCGACTTACAGCATATCGGGGAAAGGAACACATATTATTGGTTTCTTGTACATCAGGATCAACCACACGGATAGTGTAGTTGTCGTAATTGATGGACTGAACATAGTATTTCTGGGAATAATGTAAAGTTAACACTGTTCGGTTTTGTTCACAGGTTAACTCGTAATCGGGATTGCCACAATGTTGTGGATCGGTGTTTAGTCGAAAAGGGAAGCTGATATTGTGGATGCTCCCGCAGGAAGATGGGTTGCAGAGGGTGGTATTGGAATGCCATGAGAAATGGATAACAAGTTTGTATATGACGACGCCTGAGATGACAAGTAGTGATATGAGGAACGGTATGAGAAGGTATTTTGATCTGAAGGCCAGCATTTTGTTGAGGCTAGGGGTGGGGTGGTTTGGTTTAGGAAGAAGCTAGCTCAAGCTTATTTTGTTATTTGCCAATTAGATAAGATAAGATGTTCTTCTAATCCAATTGTTTTGAGTGGACTTGTGGATAAGAAAAGTACGTCCACTTGTGAAATCAAATGTATTGTCCTTGAAAAACTACTTCGCACGTAATGAATTTTAACCATGGTACTTTTATGACTCTGTATTCTAGTCACACTAAAATTTATCAGTTGTTATACCGTGGACCATGGTCCACGATGCATTGTGGACCATGGATTATGGTTGATACTGCAGTTGTGTTGAACTGATACTGCAGTTGTGCTGGACGGATACTGCAGTTGTATATATTGAAAGGAAACTGCAGTTGCGCGGAACAGATGCCGTGTCATCCGGTTGAAACTGCAGTTGTGTTGAACTGATACTACTGTTGTGTTGAACGGATACTGCAGTTGTGTTGAAAGGATACTACAGTTGTGTTAAACGGATGAACGATCTCTGTTCCGCGCAACTGCAGTTTCCTTTTAACACAACTGTAGTATCTTTTCAACACAACTGCACTATCCGTTCAACATAACTGCAGTTTCAGCCATGATCATGGTCCACAATATAATTTGCGAAAATTTATTCTCCATCTTTTTAAACCATTGTTGCCGACAAGAAACTCCGCCTCTGCCAACCGTTGACACCATTTCATCTTCTCACAACATCTCCGATATTGTTTATCCAACCACAACCCGATAAATACCCTATAAACAACCATTACTTTATCCTCATTAAACATACTTCCTCAAACTATTTGTTATGGAAGACTCAACTTATTCCTTTTCTCCGTGATCAAAATCTTGGTGGATATGTTGAAAACATGTTTCTATGTCGAGCTTCATTTATTAAGGCACTGGAAGATTGCCCTATTGTAGCCGTGTTTCAGATGAGTGTCCCGTTGTAGTTGCGCTCTAGATGAGTGCTCCGTTGCAGCCATTCTTGCTGTCGAAAATTTGATTTGTAAAGATTATTTTATTTTGTTCATGACAAAGTAGCATAAAATGAACAAGAAGTCTACAATAAAACTAAATCTCTACAAAAAGACCAATTGGCAGGCATTTCACGAAGTCACTAACCACACCACAGCAAGGCTAAATGATCATGACAAGTTCAATATTCTTTCTTGAGAAAATTAAACTTGAGTAGGCATATTAAAATTCTGTATTATAGGCACATTATTAAAATTCATTATCTCTCTTCTCTCTCTTCTTCGGAATATTACCATTTACTGGATATTCCTATCCTTATTACCGATACTCTTTGTATCTTTATAAATACATCTCTCAAAGTACTTCCAAAACTATTATTCTCATCATCGCCTTTACGTTCACGCGGTTGATGTTACGAATTGATCGAACCCATTGTTACGGTATGGACTGAATAGAAGTCCATTTGCATGTGGACTGAAATAACGCCGTGTTATGTGTAGAAAGTCATCCAAAAGCTAAGCGTCGTTACCTGCTATAAACACTTTCGGACTTATACGTAGATGACATTAACAATTGACAATCATTGGACCATGATTCACGCAGCTAGGTGGAACATAAATAAAAAGTACATTTTTAAATATACTAAAAATATATTATTTTTTACATAAAATACATTATTTTTAGAATACATTATTTAAGTTACATTATATATATTATATATTTCATATATACTATCAAATAATGTACTTTCAGTATAAAAATAATGTACTTTCAGTATAATAAAAATGTACTTTTTTATTTTTTTTGTCCACACAGCTATATGGATCATGGTCTATGCAATAATTTATGACCAAAGCAACTACGTGCTGTCATGTGCTGAAAGATCATGACTAACGTATGAGTCCGTCCTTGGAAGAATATCGATATTCTTCTTCTCATTTGGCCTCTATCTTCATCACAATATTACTTCCATTGCTGGCTGCAGAACAGACGGCCCGGGTATCCGTTTCCCTTTCAAGCTCAAACGTGTACCCGCACAACACTCTGGGTCTGGCTACGGCAAGCCTGGTTCATTTTATAGGCTCAGGACATAACAAAAAAAAATAAAAATTTATAGGCTCGAGACATAACAAAAAAATAGACCCTATGAAGTTAACAACAATTTTGTTGACCATGGATCGAATGTACACCTTTAAAAAAAAAAAACAAACAAACAAACAAACATGCACTTTTTTTATTATTTACAAGATGAGTTGTAAGATCAAAATCTCAATTTGATTGAATTCATCTGGTTTAACACTGAATATTGGACACAGTTTTTGGAACTTTCTTAATTAATTAACGTTGAATTTGAATTGAACAACACAAGTAGTAACATATATATGATTACCATATTTTTGAAAATTTATTATATCTATCTTACAATAAAGTCAACATAATATGTAATTAAGGTAGTAGTAAGTTGAACAAAGCAGCAAAGTGACAATAATGGGATCGGACCATCTATCTAATTGCACACCGTGCTAAAGTGATTACATACCCTTTAATCCACAATTATATCAATGCTGTTGGAGTTAGCAGAATTGGGCAAAAATGCTATGGATTCAGATGATTCTGGCATGGAACTCTGTTCTAGATCCACTTCCATAATTGGCTCCGAAAGGAAAGTATCAGTTGGCATTTGCAGCATCTCAATGTCTCCTTCAAGCATTTCAACCACCCTACTCATTGAAGGCCTCGGAATTGGACTCGTTTGGATGCACCAAAGCCCAACTATGGTCATCTTCTTTGTAATTCTCTTCTCGTCCTCATCTAATTCTCCCATCTCAATTGTCTTGCCCTTGTTAATATCATTGTAAATCCAAGACGGGAAGTATTGACTCGACTCATCTTGCTGGGTAATTGGGATTTTTTTTAGGCCTAGCATTTCCATGAGTAGCATTCCAAAGCTATAAACATCGGCCTTGTGTGAAATGGCTCCAATGCTTCTATTGATCAACTCTGGCGCCACATACCCAATTGTTCCTCGAGCTGCAGTAAGCGTTAAAATGCTTTTATCGGTAGGAAATAGTTTCGCGAGACCAAAATCAGAGATTTTTGGAATGAAGTAATCATCTAGAAGTATATTGTGCGGTTTGATGTCAAAATGTAGAATTTGAATGTCACAACCTCGGTGCAAGTAATCAATCCCACGCGCTACTCCTACTGCAATTTCAAACTTCCTTTGCCAATTCAACAAACTTGCATCAGCTCCCTGATTAATGCATGTATTTGTCAAGGGATCCATTAGACATGAAGTCGTAGACAAGAGCACGCTTGGAATTGTGTGCACAATATCCAACAAGTCGAACAATGTTGACATGATGAATCCTTCCCATGGAAGCAACTTCATTGATGAAATCTTGTCCGTCAGATTTGGGCTTGCTTATTATCTTCACTGCAACATCGCGGCCACTTCGAAGTTTGCCTTTGTAAACAGAACCGAAGCCCCCTTCTCCGAGCTTCTCCTTGAAGGCTTTGGTCATATTCTTGATGTGTTTGTAGGAGTATCTGATGGGCAACAGATTGTTGTCGGCGCTGAGAAAATTTTCGATTGTATCGAACACTGATAGATGCCTTCTGCGGAATTTGATAATTAGAAACACAACCGCACATGGAACTCCAATTATAATCTTTAGTGCAGAGATTCTAGCCACAAGCATGGCGACATCTGCAAAATATTACAAATGCCATTAACGAAATTATAGTAAAAATAGTGTTGGTTTACTGTTATATTTACAAAACAGTTCATAAACTCGTGACAAGAGATTGAGTTCTTACTCTCATAAAACCATCTGCTGTGTAACGTACCTACATACAACAATATTATGATGGGAAAGAAGTTAGAGACATGATCTGCAAACACTACTAAAATGAAACTAATTAATGACCCATTAACATGAAACAAAATGAAATAATTAATAATCTTTAATAGAGTGATTATCCCCGCAAGTTGGGCCACATCTGCAAAATATTACAAATTTCATAGAAGTAATTATAGTAAAAAAGAGTATTGGTGTAGTGTTATATTTACAGAGTAGTTCGTAAATTCGTGACAAGAGATTGAGTTCTTACCCAGAAGAGAAAGCCATGTACCTACATACAACAATATTGTGATGGGAAAGAATTAGAAGTTAGAGACATGATCTGCAAAATTAAAACTACTAAAATGAAACTAATTAATTAATGACCCATTAACATGAAACATAATGAAATAATCAATAATCAGGACAGAACAACGTTAACGTAATAATAAATTAACTTATATGATGATCTGACGTTTCCTGCAGCTAGCAATATCCAATGAGTTGAAGATAATAAGTCACTTTTCATTCTTACCGTATTTTTTCCAACTGCAGTTAATCTCATTTTTCAAGTCAAAGTGACACCATCTACTCCCGCAATGCTGTTGACAAATAGCCGGGAACCAGGATAGCTCAAATCCATACATCAAAGCATCATGGATTTCCAAAAGACTAACTTTATGAGAAGACACATTTTCTTGAATTCGCCAGGATGTCATTGTTATGACCTCAACCCGGCATGAAATTCTTAAATCCGATGCATTGAGAGAGCCTAGCTTAGCATAAGCATAAGCATAGCCCCCAGAAGAGTCACTGCTTTTATTCCAACACTCTTTAGTCGTTTCTACAAAAGTGGAAGACTTCATTGGGAATGGACACCTCAAGAAAATAATTGGTACAGCAATTAAAGTTGAGGGTTGCGAGACATGTGGTATGGCGGTGAAATCATCATATGTATAACTTTCATCGTAAAAACTGTAGTGAGCTAAAGCATATCGCGGAAAGGAGCAGATGTTGTTTTGTTGTACACCAGGATCAACCACACGGACAGTGTAGTTGTCGTAATTGATGGATTGAACATAGTATTTCCCGGAATGTATGTAAAGCTAACACTGTTCGGTTTTGTTCACAGGTTAATTGGTAATCGGGATCACCACAATGCTGTGGATCAGTATTTAGTCGAAAAGGGTAGGTAATATTGTGGATGCTCCCGCAGGAAGAAGGGTTGCATTGGCTGTTGGAAAGCAATGAGAAATAATTGATAACAAGTATGCATATGAGAATTAGGCATTTTGATCTGAAGAAGACAAGCATTTTTTGTTGAGGCGAGGCGAGGCTCGGGGTGGTTTGGTTTAGGAAGAAGAAGAAGGCTTACTACTTGTTTATATTCCGAGAAAAGATAAGATATATGCTCTTTTAATCCTATTGTTGTCACTGGACTTGTGGACTGAAATCGATAAGAAAAGTCCAGTTATTGCCTCGGAAAACTTTGCCACTTCGTACTTCATATGTAATAATTAATGGATGAGTTTTACTAAGTTTACTCCCTACTTTTATTCCATTACTTTTACTTTCTTATGTGTCAATTAAGAATTAGTTATCTTCATTTTTTGAAATGTCAACATTAAAATTTTTTAACTTTTCTTTTTTGGATTAACGAGGTAAACTCCACTTCTCACTATATGAGTATGTGAGTAAAGCCCTCGCCAAAATTTTATTAGGAGTAGAAGTAAGAGTAATATTTTCTTTTATTATATCATACAAAAACACTAAGTAAGCTGTTCTTAGGCTGTAGACTGGGTCAAGGATGATAAGAAAAGTGGACTTGCAAATTGAAAGAGTACATCTGTACTAAGTCCTCCAAAAGCGTTGCCAATTTTGAAAAGTATGAGTGAAGTAGCGTCCATACATTCCTACAAATATTTTCTTTTGTATTTTATTTTATGTTTGTGACAAAAAATCCACAGTTACTATTCATTTCATTTTTATTGAACTTTTTTTTGGACGAAGAAAACCCACAATCAATATTTTATCTTTTGTTTTTGACTCTTATCTTGTTGAATTGTAACCACACACATCACTTAATCTCCAATAGCAAAAAAAGACTTGGCAAATGGGGTAACCGCAGCCAAGATAACTAAGGATATAAACTTGTAACCACAAGGTCATGAGTTCGAATCTCAAACCCTCTTGGTTTGAACAGGCCAGTTATGGACAACCTAGCTTGATTTACCTCCATGTGGTCCTTTGTCGACTAGGATCACAATGTGATATTTACGTTGTGTACCCTGAAATAGTAACGGCGAGTTTCATTCATCCCATATATATATATATATATATATATATATATATATATAAAAGTAATTTGGTCTTCTTGCATTTAGGTTAAATTTAATGTGCATAAATTTCCTTCTTAAGGTGTTATATAATAATGATCAAGATGTGAATTTGGTTTCGGCCTCGTGATAAGTGTGGACTAATTTGATCCATCCATCTAGATTGATTAATGCCTAAAAAATTTCAGGGTCAATTTTATAAATATTAGTATAAGAAAATCAACTTAAGGATTCCATTCATCTATTTCTTTAGATGTCGTTTGGTACTTTCTCATCCATTACATTCCTAAGAAAATGTATTTTTTTAATACTATTGACTCTGTTACAATGTTATTAGAGTAATTCCAACCAAAAAGTAGTATTATTTTTAGTACTACTGACTTTAGTATTTCTAGTGAAGCTTTAACCCACAATCTCCCATAAAAAAAGTACAATTTGGTGCCACTAGACCACAAGGTTTTGGCAATCAAAAAGTAGTATCTACTACCTATACTAATACCATACCAACTACAATAAGTATTTAGATAATTATTTTTAAAAAATTGCAAATTAAACATTTTAATTTTAATATAAACTATAATGAACTTATATAACCATGCATTAATATACATTGAATTACTTATTTAAATACAAACACTAGGCATTAAATCAGTCGTCCAATGCGAGTGTAAAAATAGTATATATAAATTGTCCGTCTTTCCTTCTTTCCATCTGTTTGGTAATTTACTCTCATATATATTGCATGCCAATTTTGACAAATCAAAATTTTAGCCAACAAGTAAGGTTGCTGTGTGAGACTGTATCTCACTCGTCTTTATTCGTGAAACGGTCTTACACAAGTTTTTGTCAATAAGTAAAGATAAATACTTGTGTGCGACCGTCTCACGAGTCTTAATTCGTAAGATAGGTCGAATCTTTGATTAATTATGTCAAAGATTCGACCCGTCTCACTATTGAGACTCGTGAGACAGTCTAACAAAGTGTTACCCACAAGTAAAAGATTAATTACGATGTAATCAAAACGTGTTAATTAATATTTTCAATATTAAATATATTTTATTTAGATATGATGTATTATTTATTTTAAATTGATTTTATTTTAAAGGATAAGTCAAACTCCATTAAACTATTGGATATTATATTAAAATGATAATAGTTGGTGTATTTGGAAGAGTAAATTTTTGCTTCAAGCGAAATTCAATGCGTCATCTGATTAAACTGTGGTTAATGTGATGGAAATTAAATGGTCCACTGCTCCAACAACAAATATTTCAATAGAGGCCAAAAGGTGGATTAATATATGCACTTCCAAATGGAGAGCCTAACTAGATTGGATGAAGAGGCCAAAAGGTAATTTGTCGATTTTCAATCTACATGCATATATACTAGGGAGAAAAGATTATTTATTATTATTTTAAAAAAAAATCCTTAGATAAACCTAGACCAAACAACACCAATCCAACTGGCAAAAAGGTTAGCTAAAATGCATCTCTATGATTTGTTGCCATCCAGCCAGTATAGGAACTTGTCTCTCTTTAAATGTGATTAATCAGTCCTTTTGAATGGCAAAACATAATTTCCTAAATGGTAAATTCGCCATCAAGAAAAAATGAGAGTTTCTAATTTGACTAGAACAATAAATTTTATTAATTTTCATATATAGACTAATTCTCTTATAAGTTTCAAATTAAACGGCATCTTTATTTCTAGAAAACAACACAATCAAATTGAAAAAACAACTTGTTTTGGGACAACTTGTTTCTTAGTCCGTCCATACACTAAACTTTTCAAATTAATTGATTAAAGTGGGGAAATCAAAGTCAACTACCCACTAATTAACCCACCCAAGATAACACTTTTTCTTGACCATCACTTTCAGGTGGCAGCTAGCTAGTTGTAACCCTTTCCTTCACTCCCAAAATGGCATATAAATATGTCTTTCTTTGACTCTCCTATCACCACCCCACATAAAGAGTTTCGTGCATATCCATTTAAGTTTCATCATCGCCACCATATCGCCGCCGGCCGCCGTCGATAAGGGAGCAAAAATGAAGGGCGGAGTGGCGAAAGGGAGTGTAGCAATCATGGTGGGCGGGAAAGGAGAGGAACAGCAGAGGTTCGTCATCCCTGTCATCTACATCAACCATCCTCTATTCCTTCAGCTGCTCAAAGAAGCTGAAGAAGTGTACGGTTTTCACCACCGCGGTCCGATCAACATCCCCTGCCACGCCGAGGAGTTTCGCCATGTCCGGAAATTGATCCATCAAGACCATCAAAACCATTCCACTTGGTGTTTCAAGATCAGGGCTGCTGCTGTTTCAACTTTAAAATTTCTAGTATATCTTAAGATTAATTTAGGTACGTTGTAATTAGCATACGTACGTAGTTGAATATACTCGGACACGTGTATAGTATATATGGGCTTGCCACTTTGAAATTCACCGTATATAGAACAAATTACCAACTGTAAATGAATTATATTATGGTCTAATTTATTTAACCATATGTTATGGATTAATGGTGTCTGACCCAAATATTCAATGTATTTGATCCGTCTAAACAAATATTAGCTTCTCGCTTAACGAGTAATGCTAAAGATCCCGCATGGACAGCTCAACTGGTCACAAGAATGAAACTTGAGAATAGAGACCAGGGATCAAGTCTTACTAACGGCAGCAGTTGAGTTGCCATGATTTACATTTACATCCTCCCGGGTTGGGAATTTAACCTTTGGGAGGAGAACATGCTACTAGTTAAAAAGTGAGAATTATTGATCTTTTCCATCCATTTGGGTGGATTACCGGTTTAGGATTGCTTGAAATAAGAGGCTGGTTAGTTTAATAAAAAAGAAGAATGGCTAACTTCAATTATTTACATTTTTTGGGTGACGAGAGAAACTCGCAGTCATTATTTAGGGTTAAACTTCTCATTGTGACCAAGTATTACATTTTTTCATCAAAAGTATTACATTTTACCTTACAAACACTTTATTCTAATTAGTATTACATTTTTTTTAGTATAAGTGATGAATGTCTTAAATTGCACCCGTGCCCACAAGACATACAGTGGACATGGTTATGTTGGGCATAGGCATAGGCACACCCATGCCCATCCCAGTCTCTGCAACATTTAAATGATATTTTTTGTCTTGCTTGTAGGAGGACTCTTTCCACTCAAAAACACATCTTTCATTTCCCATTCATTCCCTAGTTAGGTTTGGCTCTAGAATATCTTAGACTAGAGTAGATTTCTTGTTCATTTCCATTTCCAAAATCAAGAGCACTTTATAATCTTCGATTTCAAGGCTTCAATAAGGAAATTTTCTTATTCATCTCTTCCCTTTACTTTTCATTTATGATTTCAATTACTTAATATTGTATATCTATTGTTATATTATGAGTGGTTAAGTGTTTTGGGACTAGGATTTGGTTTGATTTCTTGCCATTGATGTCTATATGAGTTTTTTTTTTTTAGAGTATGCATATATGAGTTGTATTTCATAAAGGGGATTATTTAATTTGGGTGTTCTTGTGTTTGTTGTGAAATTGTGTATAATTGTTGGACCTCAATTATATGCTTTATTTGGGGTGTGTTTGTTGCTACGAGAGTATAGCTTGTACACTAGCCAGACATTCATACACTTAATACCCAATACAAGAGTATTTAGGGTGTTAAAGGACAATTTATATATGCCTTGTGTTCTTGTTTGGGCAACCTTGGAGTGAATTGTCACCAGAGTAGAGTTCAAGGTGAGGCTACAAGTCCAAATAGCTACGAGAGTGGCATTTGGACACTTATGTGCATCTCACTTACCTTATGCCTTTTCTAATTCATTAATCCTTAGTACAATATTTGACATCTTAACTTGAATCCAGTAAGTCCTGATCCTTTGTTGTACGTACTTGTCGTATTTGTTATTTGTTTAATCTTATCAACCCAACTCTTTAACGACATGCCTAGCTTCTACAAGAATAGTTTTAACTTCTTAACTCCACTTGGCATCAATTATTATTCCTAACATTACAAGGGTCAATCTCTAGTGAAACGATATCTAAATTCTATACTGTGATTTGATACTTGATGAATGTGTGAAAATTGTCCTTATCAATAAGTATTACATTTCTATCTTAATCTAATAGCCCGCCTCACGACGGTTTTTTGGGACTGAGCCTGCAGACACCAATTTATGTAAATTGGAGCATAGTATAGAATTTATGGTTGGTAATTTCCATCTGTATAGACATTGTATACATGTATATAAGTATATTAAGTGTATATATATATTCAACTACTACGTATGCTACGTACCTAAAGCCGAAGAAAAATCTTAAGATTTACATACAGTAAGTACAGTAAAAAATTTCAAGTTGAAGCAGGCACAGGCGCCTTGATCTTGAAGCACCAGGTGGAATGGTTTTGATGGTGGGAGGTTGTGTCCTGATGAATCAATCCCCAGACATGGCGAAACTCCTCCACACGGCAGGGGATATTGATCGGACCGCGGTGGTGGAAGCCGTAGACTTCTTCAGCTTCTCTGAGGAGCTGAAGAAATAGAGGATGGTTGATGTGGATGACAGGGATGATGAACCTCTGTTGTTCCTCTCCTTTCCCACCCACCATCACTGCTATACTCCCTTTCGGCACTCCGCCCTTCATAATATGATATGATGAAGTTAAAATCAATATGCATGAAAGTGATGAAACTCCGTAACCTAATTATCTGTGTTGCGCGCTTTAAGATCCAGGAGAACCAGAGGGCAGAGACATTTATATGCCATTTTGGGGGAGATGCAATGTGGGCAACTGCCACCTGAAACTACTGTTTTAAAAACAAGTACAGTGTTATCTTGGGTGGGTAGTTGACTTTCATTTCAGGCTTTCAGCACTCCCCCCTCCCTTAATATGAAAGGACCAAAATTTATTTGTTAAAACCCAACTTGGGAGTTGGGACCTTTATTCAGGGTCAACTCCAAAGTCCAACCAAATTAGTCAAACGGTTAACTTTGTAACCAGAAGTTTAACAAGTTCGACTCTAATGATAGTGGTCTATTGATCATCTTAGTTTGCAATGAACAATCTAAACTGGTTTATCTCTTTGTGATCATTTGCCGGTTAGAGTCATCAGACAGGAGTGCACATCCTCCGATAGTGGTTATGATTTCCCTCAGTCATTCAAAAAAAAAAAAAAAAACTACTATTCATATTAAAAAATTAATGTTTATATTGTGAACTAGGGTAGTAGGGTTCACATAGTAAAATTGAGACTTAAATTTAGGATATTAGGTTTATTAAATGAATTGTCCGATGATTGGGTTGTAAAAAAGAAAAAAACAAAATTCTAATGCGAGGTTTGGTTTACGAACTGTAAACAAATTGTCTCAATACAATTTGCAAGATGCATGTACTCTCTGAAATGGTCCCAAAACAAATTGCTTTTTCAACGTGTGTTGTTTTCTAGCAATAATTTAATGATGCTGTAAAACAATTGGGATAAACATAGAATTCTTTTATACGATATAATTGCACGGCATATAATCAAATACCTAAATAATATGATTGGGTTTACTCTTTTCATAGAATTTTTTTATACGATATAACTACAACGGCTCCTTTCAATAAGTGTCATGACTTCTTAGTAATTGAGGCGCTCTCCTCTATAAGTGTGTTGGCCCTCTATAACTGTTTTTTGTTTATGGGTCGGTGCTCCAATTCAATAAGTGCACTGAGTTTTGCCTTAAGTGCACTGTTCCACCTGCTTTTTACTTGACCGTTATTGTTTGATTGTCTTCACTATTTTGACGGGTCGGACCAAGAGTGCACTAGGTCGGGTCCAGTACCTTGTCCAATTATCCTATTACTATTGTTATATATGTTTGGATATGCACATGCAATAAATACTTGTATGAATTTATTTTGGTCATTTAGTATTTGAAAGAGAGAGAAGGAAAATAATTCATGTTAACGAGTTAGCGGCCCGGGTTGAATCGTGTTGTGTCAACCAGTGTAACTTGAAATCCATTAACTTATTATGTCATGTTGTGTCACCCTGTTACAAATGTGTGTTTGTCTCTATAGCAGGAACTTATTAAAATCCTACCTAATAATTATTTAGACGGGACCAAACAGATTAGATATTTGAATCAAACACCATTAATCCATCACATATGGTTTAAGTAAAATTGTGGACATGAACCTAGGTCTAGGTGGATCCGCGTCCATGAAATATATATTTATATTTATATATTTATATATAATTTCGTCTGTAATACTAATATAGTGCTCACATTTTCAAAAATAAATAAATGAAGGTGGTCGCATCATAGGAAAAGCAGGGCAGGGTTTAATGAGCATTAATGGACAAAACCATGAATAAATTAAGTTACTATTTAAATATGAGTTAATATTGATAGTACTCAAAAAAAAAATTAAAATATGAGTTAATATTGATAGATGATGATATAAATTCATTGTAAACCAGTTTCTAGTTTTGCTATATATTTTGATCCTGCCATTTAGGCAATGGTGATTTTATTTTTTATTTTGTTGTGTAACGAGGAAAACCCATCCCTAGTAATTGAGGGTATTTATTGTATAAGTCTCACTCTTATTTAATAGCTTACAAACTATACAGAGACATAAACCACCCAATAAAACATTATAATACTGATTTTAATCTTTTATTTGTACCAATGTACCATTGTCTTGCAGTTAGACTTTACCAAATGTCAATAAAACATTATAATACTGATTTTAATATTTTAGTAGTACCAATGTACCATTGTCTTTCAGTTAGACTTTACCAAATGTCAACTACCACCATTTATACGCCATTTTCTTGTCATTATTTATTTAAAAAATTACAACTCGAACAAAAATTAATATATTTGTGGAGCTTCAGGTTTTGGTTTGACAAGCTAACTATCACATTTGCATTACACATGTGAGAGATGTTAGTCAATATAGAGGCAAATAAATTTGTAATTTCAGTTCTGGACTATTAAAGTCTCGATTAATAGATTTTTTTTCTGGTATCTCAACTTGAACCCATAACCTTTTATTTGATAGAGTCACTTCAATTCGTGTCACTAGACCACAAGGTCATTGACAATATCAGTTAATAGATTGAGAATCAAAATCATAAAAATTGTCACCTAATGAAAATTTAAAGGATCAATATAATAATGCTCCCATCAATAATTGAAGGAGGGAAATTATTATTTTGTATAAATATAAGAACAAAAGTACATATATTGGTTGAATTATTGAAGCAAAGCTTAATTTATTGGAATTAGCAAAAAGGTTTGGTGTGTAGTTCTATTGAGTCAACCCCAAGTGCTACGTCAAAATGAAGGTGCTAATCATGATTAGCATTAAACTAATGATTTGAGTAGGTGGTCACCTGACAGTCAATATCAGCAATTGTTTGGCTTGTGGAATGGCACAGTATATATAGTCCACCTTTGTTTGGTAGAAATTAAATCCTCATAGTAAATTGAATTAATGCTTTCAGCTATATATTGGTTGGCAAAAAGAAAAGGTATTTATTTGACTTTCATTTTCTTATTCAGATGCATGTTTTTAATGTGTCTTTTCATTAGGTTAGAGTGACAAAAGTATTCAATTGTACCTTCCATTATATAATTTATATTATGTCTTCTTTGCTCATTTGTTATATACTTTTATTTTTGGTAATTAAGACTTTAATAATTTGCTTCTCAAAAAAAAAAAAAAAGAGTTTAATAATTTGTTTTCAAAAAAAAAAAAAGAGTTTAATAATTTCATTTAATTAAACTCATACAAAAGAAATAGCTATAAGACCACATAAACCACTGGACAATTAAAAAAAAAAAGTACAATTATGTTATTGAATTTTTTTAAGAAGTCCATATATGTCGTACATTATATTTGTAATAATAATATTAATATGCTAGGTAGGCATATATCAATTATAGGACAATTTTACAATGCCGTAAATTAAAATGTGATGTATTTTTTAAAATCATACCTTGTACTTTTCGGGTTATGCTTTCACCGTACCCCTTCTTATGTTTGACAAAACACAATATGAGACTTTATAAATATAGTACGTTTTAACATGCTAGAAAAATCAAGTGACCCCCACTTGTTCTCATTGATTCTTTTTGTAGGGTTCAAAGTGTAACTTTGATTATAAATTGCAACTCTTTTGATATAGTAATTCTAAAATTTAATTTTATCTTCCCATCTCCATAAAATAAAAATAAGAGCCTCAAAAGAATGATCGAATAGGTTAGGAGTGTCAATGGGCAAATTATACCATGCACCACGGTGCACATAGCAATGTGCACCACGGACCTAAACGACGTCATTTTGAGCATTGTAAACTAATCATCCATTTTTTTGGAAATCACGTTTCCCGTTTCGCCCGGTCTCCGTATTTATGTTAATATTCTGTGTATTTCAGGCAATCATTCTGTGTATTCTAGGCAACCGTTCTGTGTATTCTAGGCAACCGTTATGTGTATTCATGTTAGTAACACATG
>CM008341.1:13479252-13490060 GCA_002525835.2 Ipomoea batatas | reverse complement strand
ATATATATATATATATATATATATATATATATATATTTGTATGTATGTATGTATTTAAAAAGGTGGAACCTATTATCTTTATCGTAAAAGAATATGAATATCATACTGTAATTATTGTAATAATAATTTGTTTTCTCTTTACTTAAATCAATTTTTTTTTTGTAGCACACAAATTTTAATTTTCTATTGCAAATCTATATTGCATTAATTAAAATGTACTGAGTACATTTTATTTCAATGCAAAAATGAATAATTAACATATATAACAACAATTGAAATCCAAATCATATATACAAGAAAAATGTATGAATTCATATGCTATAACTTAATTGCATAATTCTTTAATTGCTATTCGGCAACATTAATAAACTTATTATAATTATATGAAAAAAATTAAGTAGTTTTACTGACTCATTAATATTGCATTTAGAAGACTTTATTTATTTTAATATGAAAACTGTTAAGATATTTTTATTTTCGATTATAACTTTCTAGAGCAATACTCAATTCTGAACATATATTTTCATTTTGATTATATTAAAAATAATAATTTTTTAATAAATTTTAATATAAGTGTGTGTGTGTAGTGTGTGTGTGTAATATTTAAAAACTATGTTGACTTATTCACTTTTGGTCGTCGTCCTAAAGTTGTGAACCTAACTGGCTACATGGCCTACATTTACTTTTGTTCGGTACGAAGGGAAACATTAATCTCATCTCCACGGCGATTTTGCGTCATAATCCCGTTTTATCCCCAACGGGCCTGAGTGCCTGACTGACAACTCAGTCGTGATTGAGAATATTTTTACGGTATATCCTTTTTTTTTTAAATAAAATTATTTTGTAATAACTTAATATTTGTCTATATTTTCTTAACCTATTGAAGCACAAAGAGTCAATGATTACTTTGTTAACCTATTGAAACATAAAGAATTCATCGTTCCAATAGAGTTCGAAGTTGTGGCCCTCCATTTAAAAAAATTACAGAAATATCATTGAACTACAACCTACTTGGCATCATAATCTAATTTATTTAAATTTTTTTTCACTATTTTTAATGAAAAATGATTAAATTATTTTTAAAGATTAAATTCTCCTCATACGTATATATTTTATTAGAAGAAAGATAGAAAATGATTTAAAATTATAACCCAATTCTTCTTTTTTAATCAATCAAAATATATTGTTTCAATACAAAATTAAAAAAAAATTGAGAGTTTAAGCAGTATTATTTATAAAAAAAATGAATAATAAGCAAGAGAACATCAATAGAAAAGTAATACTACCTTTTTTTAAAGACTACCGACTATTTTACAATGCAATATTTGTTCATTAGTTCGAATCCACAACCACTCATATGAGAGTCCAACTTGGTGCCACTAAACCACAAAGTCTTAGCGAAAAGTAATACTACCTATTACTCACATAGTATTAAAAACATGTTTGCAAAGTTGAAAATAATTTATTGTGTGAGAAAAAAACTTTTTTTGTGATTTCATTATCAATATGAATGCATACGTCTTATACTATCTAACAAGTGTGGTAGACCAAATGACAACGATGACACAAAATAAAAATTGAACACCTAACCTATAAAATTGACACAATAAAAAACTAGCCATGAGAAAAATTATTATGATCAAAACTATATGCATGTTTAATGAATTATTATAGTCTGAAGTGACTATTACTCTATTAGAGGCATTAAGGAAGACAATTATCACGCACCTAGAGTCTGGCACAACGTATGACATCCGTGCCTCATCCTGAGACCCTTCTTACCTCGCGGACCAGCCTTACCCCTCATACGTGTCAAACTAGTTTTGCCTTACTATGGGCTCATCTTTACGGTGTCGAAGTAAAAATGGAATCCATATCCATTTATATTTTATATTATATTCATATTTTTATTAAAAATCATGTTGAGTAAACCCGGTCAGTAAAACCTACACAATTAATTACAATAACATAGCATATAAAAATGTAGTATTTTCAAAATGAGATGTGACAATGATATATTTATAATTATTATATTTTATGGAAATAATTGAATAATTGAATCCATGATATAAATCATATTATTATACGTATTACAGAAAATTTAATACCACTTTGAAATAAATAAATTGTTACTTATAATAGATATTGTAATATGTATATGAGAAATTGTGATACTATTTAGGATAAATTGATTGTTAGTGATGATAAATATTGTAATATTTATAATTGAAATTGTGATACGTAGAAAATGTAATTTTAATGTAAATATTGTAATACTTGTATGTGAAATGTTATTTATAAAATAAATTGTAATACTTATTGACTTATTATATTGTAGAAAATTTAATAGCAATTTGAATTAAAAATAAATCGTTACTTATTATAAATATTAAAATATTTATATGTAAAATTGTGTTAATATTTAAGATAAAATTGATTGTGTTATTAATTATAAATATTGTAATTCATATAACTGAAATTATGATACTCTCACACTCAATTATTTATAATTATATTTATCTCACAGACAATGATCCGTGCGATTATTTCATGTAAGTTTTTGCAGTGTAAATTTGAACACATACGCACTATTGTTTTTGGGCCTATAGATAGATTAGCAGGGTAATGGAGAACCATAGACGATATTGGCGTAACCGCGTAATAAATATAGTTGACGTAGTGATTCAGTACCTTGTCGCTTAAGTATAAGGTTTGGGTTCGATCCCCACTCATGTAAATAGAGTAAACCATTTGATTAGTCCCCAGGCCTGCGGCTCTCTAGAGTGGTAGATAGAAGAGGCATTATCTAACAGCTGTGCATTTATAATGAGTATTGCACCCGGCCGCGGCTGATGTCATCCCTGTGACGTCGTGTAGACACGTTTGCCGGTGTCAGCTCTCCAAGTTGCAGTACGAACTTTGATATCGCGAGTGTCGAGGTCTCCACCACATAACTTCACTTGTCATTTCTCGATAAACGAAACAGTAAAGTATAAACAATCTGCAGTCGGCAGATAATTAAATTATTGATTTCTCCGAAGCTGAAATCTTCTGATCTATCAGCTTCAGCTCGTCGGCAGTCGGCAACTATCGCACTTAGTTTAATGCATTTGATTTTGAAATTGTCTTCATAGATTATATATGGCTTTTTTTTTTCTTTTTTTCTTTTTTTTCCCCTTCTAGCGATTACGTGTGTAAGGTTTAAAGCTAAACAATCATCATCACAAGAATTAACTCTTCACCAAAAAACAAAAAGAGTACAATGATTCGCACGTAAAAGTTACGTAATGAATAATGAAACAATTTGATTGATTAATCAGGACGACCTCCAATCCTCCATGGCCGACAGATTTTAATTTCAATAGTTTCACTTGACGCGTAATCTTTTTAAAATTATTATGAAGTCGTTGCGCACCAGTGAACTACAAGAAAAAGTCTTTTAACATCTTAAAAAGGTAGCTCAGTAGGATGATTGGTTTTTGTAATAATAAAATCACGATTTTAATTCTGATCAATACTCTCACATTTGAGCCCATCATATATTATCTTTTTACTACGATTTACAATCTCATGTGTTGAATAATTTGCCAGCTATTACACATGAATAACAGCTACGAGTTTCCTCATCACCATCCAAAAAAAAAAAAACCTTGCAACTATATATTTTAAAAAGCTAAACTGGATGTCTGGATGTATTCATAGTAATTTAAATCTATGTTTATTCCACCATTATTGTGAGCTTTAAATGTATGAATATGCCAAAGTCAAAAGCAATATATATAATATATGCATTCGGCATTAACTTAAGATAATAAAGAATCAGATGATTAAACCTTCTATTCGTCACTCTCTCAGCCACCGGCAGCCTTACGCCTCGGCATTCAAAATCGTCGCCTGCCCACCCACAACGACCCAAAATGGTTTGTTGATCCCATTTTTTCTTGCAGATTGAATGTGTTGTTGAATACTTAAACTAAATCAAACTCCCCAACTTCACTTCCACTAAATTTTCAACCAAAGTTGGTCGCAGCTCTCACCTTTACTCGAATTGGTAAAGGTTGCCGGCTAACTACCTCGCATGCGTGACAGGGTTAGCTAGGTATCGCGTCAGAAGCCTGCACGTGCTTAACTCAATGGTTAGGTAGGTATAAAGTAGTATTTGATAGAAGAGACTGACTCGAAACTCGACAGTGACAGTGTGAAAATTATGCTCAAAGTAGGCAAATTTATTGTGCACACTAGCATTCGGTCATGTCTGCTGAGTTATTAAGTTAACACAATTAAAGTAAGTAAAAACTTGTGTGAAACTGTCTTACGGATCCTTACCCATGAGAAGGATCAGGTCGAGATGTTAATGTAATATTTATAATAAAATATATAATATTTATCAAGAATAAAGTATTTATTATTTATATGGGACAATGTAATACTTTTACATTTTTAAAAATATTACATTTTTCCTCATAAATATAACATTGTATCTTATAAATAACAAATAGTTGTCAACATTACTTATCAAGTTATAAGAGAAAATGCAACACTTTTATGAAAAATGTAATACGTTTACATCAAAATATAAAGTATTACATTTTTCTGTAAAAGTGTTACACTTCTCCTTATGAGTAACAAATATCTTATTTCTTATGAATATTATATTTCTTAATATAAGTATTACATTTTCATATTGACTCAACTCGACATGTCTCAAGAATAAGGATTCATAAGACGATTTCACACATGACACTTAAAAGTAAATGAATATGAAAATTAATTACACCATATAATTAATTTATATTCTCCCTTCAAATTAATATCTTATTGACATCTTTTTCCAAAAGTTATATGTTAATTTATTATTGGTTTAAATATATGTTGGCTCGATATCCTAGGTACCTTCATGGCTTCATCTAGACACATGCACATACAAAATCAAAATATTATTTATTAACAGATTATAAAATTAGCTAATTAATCAACTCTTTTCTTTTCTTTTTATTATTTTTTGGGTATGCTCAGTCACCATTCAACATTTGATAATAACATTAAATTTGAATAATTCCAAGTCAATACGCTATTCTAACTCATATAATGAGTTGTACCAATTATGTGTGCGCGCGCATATATATATATATATATATATAATTATTATTATTTTTAAAAAAAAAAGTATTAAATATTTCCGACATGTGCATGAAATAATTATATAAAATTTTAAAACTATTACTAATTCTACCAAAAGACAATCGCTAATCATAATATTGACATCGCAGAGCATAATTTACATGATTTTCAAGTAATGGTAGTAGGTGAAATAGTGTTCACCAAACACCCAAAAGGTATCCATTCTATTCCTCTACGTCCACTAAAGATACACAATTAGAATGGAAATATTCAAAGGCATACAAACTTTATGCTATAATAATATAACACGAATTATGTATGCCAACTTATTTAATTTGAACTTCTTCTCCTTCTTCGTCTTTTTGACGAGAAGAGCGCGCAAAACTACTACTAATACTTAATTAAGTGTGTGCAATGGTTCTTACGTAATAGCTAACAAATTATACAAAACATGTAAATTGCAAGAAGAAGATCATGTGCTATGAACTTGATTGAAAGAACATTGGCAAAAATCGATTCCATGTGCTTATTGAGCAGCTTATTTAATATACTATACTATGATGGTGGTGATGGATGCATATGATAACTTTAATGTTGCAACATACATTTTCGGGTGACTGAGAAAATCCATGCATTACATAAACTCAGCTTCGTATACCTAGCTAATGAAAAACCACAATGGGATAAAGCAATCTAGGTTTTTCCGTAGCTGACCACCTTAAACCAAAAAGGCCAATACACTACCCATTGAGAGTCGAACTAGGAACCTTGTGATTATATATTAAACCAATCATTCAATCAAACTTAATTGATGCTGCCTCTTAATGTTGCTACATGTATTTGTATAATTGAATAGTGGCTAGCTAGTTATCCTAAGAGCATCTACATTGGTGGTTATTTGATGGTTTTGGTACAACGCATATACACATGGAGGAGAGAGAGGCAAGGAGAGAAAAGGAAAAGGGTGTCCTGCAAATATTGGTTTTTGAGGGTGGCGAGTGTGAAGTATACATTTAAAAGTAGGGTGTCCTAAAAATAAAAATTTAAAAGTAAGATTTAAGACTTTATGTAATAGAACTCTTGTTTAATTGAGGGTGGCGAGTGTGAAGTATACATTTTAAGATATTGTGTCATCGATATGGTCCGTCCGCAAAACTATCCACATGAGTACATGCATATGACCCTTCCTTGTGTTCTCTGCAAAAATTAAAGCCGACAGGTACACTCAAATCACAACAACTCTCTCTCTCTCTATCGGTCCTATCCTTCATTTCACAAATCTAACTGTACTATTAGAGCATCCTCAACAGTAATGATTTTTTTAAGGTGCCAACTAAGAGAAAGAGAAGAGAAATAAAAGAATGATAAAAGAAAGAAAGAAAAAGGAAGGACAAGCCAACCGGCCGTGGTTTTTCCCATTTCTCGGGGACTCACATAAAATAAAGTGCTTGCAGGATACCCCAAATATTTTCTTTCCTCCACATAAACTATGTTTTCTTCCAAAACTGAACAAAAATTACTAATGTGGATGCTCTTAGCAGACCTGCTATATTAATTTACGAAATACTCCATATTACTTAGACTCCTAAAATTTAGTGTGTGTTAAGAGAAATATGAATAATGACTTCTGAAAAATATTTTTTGAAAAAAGTCATTTTTTAAAAAATATTTTCCTTCTCAATAATTGGCTGCATTCTATAAAATTATCTTGGTGTGTTTGGTTAATTTTTTAAAAAATGAGCAGAATTGTATAATTAAACATTTTAATTGGTGACAACGACAACGTAGTGGTGGTTTGGTGTTGGCACTGTTGTAAAAATTGCGCCTACGGTCTTGTCGGCTGCCTAGCATATCACCATAATCGGTGGTCTAGTTGGTGCATTGGTACATTTCATTGTTGTGCATTTTGTAATACAATTGGTGTGTTTTTGCATACCCAATGGTACGACTGCACGTTAAGGCCTGATTGTACTGAAACCTTGCCCTTGACTTATGTTACTATAGAAACCACTATTTCCAATGATTCGAACAATTAGTAACTATAAGTAGTTTTAAAAATTGATAACACAAGTCTAATTTTCATAATTGGTAACAATTTAGAGACAAGAAGTTACTACAAGAAACATTAAAATACAAATACATTTAGCAACCGATTAAACATTTAGCTTAAATACCTATTGCTTTCAAAAAAAAAAAAAAAACTTAAATACCTATTCATTTTGATGTTTTAACAACCAAAATATTTTCATTGATAAATTAAATATATACGAATTTAAGAATATATCACTATTTTTTTTTCGTTCGCTAATTTAATTTAGCTTTTTTGGTTGTGAATAAAATAAAAAAATAGAAGAGTTGATGTGATACACAGCGAACATGCTTTAAAAATGCAAAATGTTTTCTTATCTTCATACCACAAACTAATGAATATGAAACTAATTTTGTACTTACTAATTTACCACTAGTTGATGTGATACACTAGGGGTTAGCGAACAGAGTTTTTGACAAACTACTCATGTTCATGTTCGTTTAGCGTTCGCTTATGTTTGTTTATTAAGGTAAACGAACTTAACAAACAAAATTTAAAGTTCGGTTAATAAACGAACAGAGTCTGAACAGTAGTAAGCTCGTTTGCTAAGAGATCGCGAACAAGCTCGTTTGTGTTCGTCTAGTAATATTCGCGAACAAGCTCGTTTATGTTCATTTAGTAATGTTCACGAACAAGCTCGTTAAGTGTTCGTTTAATAATGTTCGCGAGCATGTTCACAGACATATATAGTTGTGTTGTTTGTTTGGTTATTGTTCGTGAACGTAGATTACGTCTTGTTCGTGAACAAATTATGTTCATTAACATGTGCAGGTGTTTGGTAATTAAGAGTTCAAAAACCTCTTCATGAACGTACACGAACACGTTCGTAAACACGTTTGTTAATGTTAGCAAATACTAATGAACGCTTAACAAACGAACACAAACAAGATTTTCAAAAACCTTAACAAACGAACATGAACACAAACACTCCAAAATCCTTAACAAACGAACACGGACAACCTCCGTTTGTTTATGTTCAGTTCGTTAACAGCCCTAGATACACCGCGAATCTTTTCTTATCTTTAAATACTTTGGAATTCAAGTATACCACTATTTTTTTCGTTGGCTAATTTGAATTAGCTTTTTTTTTTGGTAGTGAATAAAATAAAATAAAATAAAATAAAAAAGTTGAAATACACAGCAAACATGTTTTAGAAATGCAAAATGTTTTGTTTATCTTCATACCACAAAGGCACAAACTAAAGATAATTATTTGTGGAGTTTCACTTTCGTGATGACTTGGTGACAAAAGAAGTTCAACTAACGTAAGATAATTAGATAGTGCGTTTTTTTTTTTTTTTCTAGTGCAAACTAACACTAATTGGGACTGTTAAATAATTTTTTCAACTTTAATTGAAATGAAATTCAAGCAAGATACTTTTCTTCCCGAAAGGTACATTGTAACTCAACTAGTCAACTAGAATAGATCTCTGATCTCTCTTTCCAAATTTCACTCCTATGACCAATTGAGCTCTACATGCGGGCAAACAAGATATTTAATATAGATTATTATTACCAATTTTTATATAATCCTATTTTTGTTATTTGTGCGTTACTCTAAATTAATGGAGTAAACACATTTTTAATCTTTTGATTGTTGGCTATTACGTAGATGACTAATGCTAGATACTAGATCACACCTATTTTTACTATATTTTATTTTGTTCTATGTTTTTGCTTATTTGGTGCATAAAATGATATGTTTAATAGGAAAGTTTGACTAACGTATTAATGGCATTTATGTATAGTTTCTCTTAATTGAACAATGATGGATTTTAATAACCCGGGTGACCTGAATTATAAAATCCGATTATGTTAGAATTATAACAGAGGATAATAAATTTGCCTATTGAAGATATAGACAAATACGAAATGTACAACTTGTAATATTTAAATTTGTAAAAATTTGATACACTTGTAAAGTTTAGATAGCCATTGCGTGTAACTTGTCATTATTACAATTTGACTTTTTGCACATTTTTATATAACTTACTTGTTTAGATATGTAACCAACTTGGTCAACGTGATAACTTTCATAATTAACAACGAAATACCTTATATACTACTCTGTATTTGACTAGTAATAGAGAATGTTTTAGGTGTTTAAAAAAAAAAAAAAAAGAGAATGTTTTAGGTATATTCCTAAAAATGTATCCTTATTGCATGCTTCTTCTCTGCTCGTAAGTCTTACTTCTTACTTCTTAGATAATCCTTACTACTAGATAACCTTGATGTTAGAGAGCTTTGCCATTAGAAAACATCTGTTGCTTAAAAACCTTTACTATTAGGAAACTTTTTGTGCAACATGTAATTTTTCTTTATATTTTTATAAACTCTTTTAATTGAATGAAGAAATTTTATGTTAGTCATATTAGCTAAATTGTGGAATAGTGCAATTTTAAAAAATGACTAAATTTCGAAAGTGCACAAGATCTTTAATATTTTAGGACTAGTCCTTAATAAATAAAAAAAATATTATATGTAATTTATTGACCAAATTTCTCGATTAAGGAGCAATTAAGATTTAAAAAAAAAAAAATTAGGGTCAGATTTTAGCCCGTGCATAATGCTCAACCGCACAGGGCCTAAATTTTATAGGGCTCAATATTTATTTTTGACCTAGCTAATTAAAAAATAAAAAATAAAAAAAAATCTACAAAATTACGGCCACATTCCTTAACACCTCTATCTATCTTACATAAAACTCATCAATTTTTCTCCCAAGTCATGTACCACCATTGAAGACGAGAAGATTCTTCCTTCATTAATTTTACAATTTTTCTCCAAATTTCTTTGGTTAACAAAATTACAATTTGTCAAAGACGTGGTCTAGTGGCACCCGGTGTCTCGATTTACACTTCCACATGGATGATGGGGTGTGTTCAAGCCTCAATGGAAGTATGTTGACTCTTTGTGTCTTTCAGTAGGTCAGATACTACATTGTAATAGAGTTAGTACTCAAACGAAAACGACACTGCTAAAAACTTTTAAGAAACGATCTTAATCACTTTTATTTGGAATACTAGTTTTATACGCGCATAGCGCGAATGTGTTAATGCCCAATGTTTATATCTAAATAAATATTTGAAAGTATATCAATGCAAGATTATATATGAGAAGTTTATACATGGGTAATTGAATGTCGAATTTTTTTATTTAAATATCTAACTAAAAGTATATATATGAATCTAAGATAATATAGAAAATTCATTATAATTATTCCTAAAATAAATGTTTGCAACGTTGTAAAACCGATAGTCTAAATATTTGGTCTAAAAATGATAGTCTAAATAAATACTCCGTACTACTTTTCATTTGAATTTTTGTAAAGTGTTCTTAATTCTCTTTTGAGTAACATTGTCATTGTCTTCAATTCATCTTTACTATTTGTTCTCTTCCTTTTTGTTTGTTGTGTGTTATTTGCAATTCGGTTATTGTTGGTAGCATAGGTGACAACATCATGCAATGAGATTACGATATAGGAGCTATGGACTTTCCTTTAGGTGCTCTGCTTGGGGTTCATTTGGTTCAACCATTATTGTTGAATGAGTTATTGTGGAATAAGAAATTCCTAGTTTAAGAAAAAAGATTAAATAAA
>CM008341.1:13456884-13471302 GCA_002525835.2 Ipomoea batatas | reverse complement strand
CTTTGAGTAGCCATGAAACTTCCACGAAACTTCTCTGTGATAAAAATGGCGAAGAAGAAGGAGAAGAGAGAAAACTGCGAAATGAATTTCAGCTGACCTGGAGAAGAGAGAGGTTCAGGGGACCGCGTTCGATCTCGTATATACCGCGTTTATCGATCATACGTGGATTTTCATATATTAACGAAATTCATTACGCGTGAAAGTACCACCCTGCCCCGGATGGTCTGGAGGACATGTGAGCGGGTGCGGGGTGTTTGTGGAATTTCTCCAAACGTAATGAGTAAGATTATGGGACTGTGGGTCATTTCACCAATATGGAGTCGACACGTTTAGGATGACGTCACGTGTTTATCTTGTTTCCCACCAAAATTTTCAAGGGTACGATATAGAATAGGAATTTGGACGTTACAACCATTTGTGTGAGAAATTTATTTAAAATGGTGTTTGAATAAAACATTAATTAAATCAAATGCCAATAATTATCCCAAAAATCAAACATCAAATTCATGCTTATTTCGATGTCGGTTTTTTTTTAAAGTATTATTGTCTCCATTACAATATAATATATGTCCATATCTATTACGGAATATAGGATATTATATAAGTAACATGAAAAATGTGCAGTCAGTATCTAATGGTATACACTAAATAAATTGTTAGATAATATATTACTGTAACATATTTAGTATTCGCGCCTCCGGGTCTTATTTAAATTTAATGTTTTCATTTTATTTTATGTATCAAACATTTCAAATGTCAATAATTATCCTAAAATCATATAGGTACATCTCAATTAAAATGATTAAAATAAAAAGATTAAAGTTCAGTAAGAGTGACGACCACACTTTCTTAAAGATAGTACGAGCTAAATTGGTAAGTAATTATGATTTTTAATTTAATTTACTGCTTTAAATTATTGTCCTTTTTAAGCATTAGGTTCGCTTTAAAATTGATTTTTTTTTTCATTTTATTTTATGCATTAATATTTCAAAGGTCAATAATTATACGAAGACGGTTTTTTTTTTAGTACAAAAAACGGTTTTAGATACATAATACATTGCACTTAAAATGATTAAAATGATGAGAACAAACTTAGTAAGTGTGAAGACCACACAATTTCCTTAAAAGCGTATGAGCTATATTAGTAAATAATTTAAGATTTGAGATTTAATTTAGTGCTCTAAAGTATTATCCTTTTTAAGCATTAGGTTACGTTTTCATTTTATTTTATGTATGTATGAATAATTCAAATGTCAATAATTATTACCAAACCGTCAAGATAGGACCCATCCACCATTAACCAAAAGTCTAGGTTTCGATCCTTGATTTTGGGTATGGAATAGTCTTAAATCTCTAGGTCAGTTGTCTCACCCAATAGAGGTGCCTATAACTCAGCGAGGGGATTAATCACTTTTTTCGACGATGGAAACCCTGTGTTAAAAAAAAAAAAAAAACCAGATACAATTTAATTAACATAATTAAATTGATGAGATACAAAAATTTAGTATGAGTGATGACCACACTATTTTTCTTAGAAAAAGTATGAACTAAATGGGTAAGTAATTTAAGAATTGAGATTTAATTTAGTGCTTTAAATTATTATCCTTTTTAGGCATTAGGTCTAATTTAAATTTAAAATTTTTATTTATTTTATGTATCAATATTTCAAATGCCAATAAGGCAATAACTATTGCAAAACTGTCTACATACATTGTAATTAACACGATTAAAATGATGAGATAAACGTTTTCAAAAAAAAATGATGAGATAAAAATGCATTAAGACTTAAGAGTGTTAGCCACACAATATTCTTAAAGAGCATATGGGTTAAATGGGTAAGTAATTTAACATTTGAGATTTAAATTAGTGCTTTAAATTATTATCCTTTTAAGCATTAGGTTCGAATTAAATTTAAAATTTTGATTTAATTTTAGTAAAAATATTTCAAATGCTAATAATTATTACAAAAATGTATTGCTACATTGTAAATTTGTTCAAGGACCACGAAGTGAGTAGGCCTTAAGTATATGGTCAAGCCGGTTGGAGGAAATTTTAAACTCTCGACCTCTTTTAAGAAATGAGAGTATACAGTCGCTCACACCAATCAAGCTGGTTAGCCACCTTGTAATTAACACAATTAAAATGATAACTTTGCTATTTTCTTGAAGAGCGTATGAGTTAAATGGATAATTGATTACAATTTTGGAATGAATTTAGTATTTTACATTGGGTAAAATATCCTATGAGAACATTGGACCCATCCTCATATATGTGATACATGTTAAGTTTTTTATAAGCTTTACACTTTCTCTCATAAGTAACAGAGTCAACCTATAAATATTATATTTTCATTAAAAAATACAGTTATATTTTTTCTCAAAAGTATTATACTTTTCTTTATAATATAAGTAACAAATGATTTATTCATGTTTAGTATTACATTTTACAGCATAAGTATTATATTTTCATATTGATATGACATGTCTCATGAATAAGGATTTGTGAGACCAAGTCGCCCTTTACATTGTTATCCCTTTTCAACATTAGGTTTGAGTTTAAATTTGACTCTTTCATAAAATTTCATATGCCAATAATTACCTCAAATCTGTCTATATAAATTGTAATTAAATCGATTAAAGTGGTGAGATAAAAATATAGTGAGAGCATGACAATCTCACCACAAGATACTTAGCTATTTAATTATTATCATTTTTAAGCATTAGGTCTGATTTAAAATTTTCTTTTTCATTTTATTTTTTATATCAAAATTTGACATGTTAATTTGAACTCTTTATATTACATGCTGCAAGGATAATTATGTTTGACGCATTAAATTAAACAAAATGTGATTATTAGTTATAATTTTACCCTTCAAAATATACCCACCTAATCAAATTAATTTGAAATTTTAAAAGTATTAAAAGTACAAATTTAAAAGGTACAAAAAAAACAGCCGTATTTAAATTAAGACTATAGACATAACTAAAAAGAAAAAAATCAACGAGGACGGATGGAAGTTATAACTTACAACTATGGACTTCTGATAAACCCAAAGGCCAAAGCATTAAAATTTTTGTAAAGTCTCATGTGAAAACAAGAATTAGATTGACTTATTATTATAAGTTAATAATCATCTTATTCAAGTAAATTCTACTAACCACTCCTAAATT
This sequence comes from Ipomoea batatas, assembly GCA_002525835.2. Taxonomy (NCBI): domain Eukaryota; kingdom Viridiplantae; phylum Streptophyta; class Magnoliopsida; order Solanales; family Convolvulaceae; genus Ipomoea; species Ipomoea batatas. The sequence continues at coordinate 13,468,132 of CM008341.1, read as the reverse complement.
ATAATGAGTGTGAAATTTATATATTTTATATTTATGTGGCGTTGACAGAAAAGTTTATAAGCACTATCTAAATAGTGATATATTAGGATCATCTAAGGCCCTTCATACTTTAATTTGCATACTTAGCTTGTAATAATTCACAAACAATAACTTGGCCAAGAAATAATCATTGTCGATGACCGCAACATCAAAAGTTCCCATTGGTTATTCAATTATACCAAGTAAGTGTAAAATAAATATATGAGGGAAGAGGGTTTTTTCGATAATATATTTATAGTTATCCGGCTTAGAGAAGCCTCTATACTAAGGTCCTTGCTAAAAATTTCATATTTTTTACTTTATCATTTACACACAACACATAGACTTATAGCAACACATTTCAAACTTATTAAAATATATTGAAATGTATTATGAAAAGGGTCAAATAGACCCTTAAAATGTATACTATGAGTCAATTATGCATATAAACTTTTTAAAAGATGCAATCAAGCTCATCAATATGCTATTTTCATACATTGAAACCTATAAACAAATAAATGACCTGTAATTGGCGGTCACTAAGGTTCTGACGGACTCGGGACTATCGACGGCACTCAGGCGATCCCAGTGACAGTCTCAAGTTGCCTTCTCCAATGGAGATGGCGACCAGTTGGTCGCCTTCTAGTGGAGAAGGCCACGTCGGTCGAGTCTCCAGTCACTGGAGCGTTGTCATCGTAGCTTGGAGTCTCGCTGGAACCCTAATAACCGCCTATTATAGGTCATTTATCGATTTTTGAGCTTCAATGCACAAAAATCACATGTTGATGTACTTAATTGCAACTTCAAAAAAACGTCTACTTGACTTCTCGTATAAAGTTTATTACTTTTTATACATTTTCAATTTATTAATATCTTAAACTTGTGAATCCAAATCCACGCTAACCCGAACAAATTAAAAATGGACCATAGTCAAAATGATTGCCTCAAAATGATTACCTAAATCTAAGGTTGCTTAATTTTTTCACATATCCCTTTTCCACTATAATCAAAAGAAAAAGAAATCTTGTTAAGCACACCTGTAAGTTGTAACCAGCCCAGGTTTAATACTCCTAGTTATCACCGCCATCTGTGGGTGCCCGTCCGGTAGAAAGCTGTGGCGGTGTAACCGGTGTTAGTACCAACACAATTATATTTTACAAAATTATTTTGATATTTAATTCAGATCAACTGCTTCTTCAATTAGCGTCACTTTCTACTTTGCTGGTCCTCGCCAAACTACAACGTATAATTTATCTCCCTACCTAATTTCAGTTTTTAAAATATCAAAGATTTTTGTTAATATTTATACGTTGCGTCATTTTATGATTTTTTAATATTTATTGAATATTTATAATTTTTTATTTATGAAGAATTAATCTATGATGCATGGAGGCTTTAATTTGAAGGCTAATGTTTTCGCTGGAAATTTCATAAAAAAAATTCAAAGTTATTTTTCTAAATTAAAATTTAAAAATTGTTTTCAAAAAAAATTTAAAATTAATTTTTAAAAATAAAAGTAGTAAACATTTAATATTTATATTTGCACATCTGCCAAGCATTTTATATCCCGTGTTTCATGTTTTTCATTTTTCATGCAACTTATGTATTAATTAAACATAAAAATACAACATGTATACATTTGTGTTTATTTAACCTTGTCTAAATAAAATTCCACCTACATTCACAACCTATTAAAGATCCAGTCAAATGGAATCTTAGCCTCACCTAGAGGGTGGGGTGACTCATTGTGAACATTAGGTACTAAGTACTCTGTATAAAAGGTTATTGAGCCATCGTGATTAAACTCCTTCACAATTCCTGTAAGATCGAAATGTAGAATCTCGGGACGAGAGGTTTTACCTTTTGTACCCCCAAGTCAAATAGACTCTTCCAGTAAGTTACATTATGTTACTGTAGTTTACTTTTAACCTTTTTTAGTGACGAGGGAAACCTGTAATCATTATTTGAGGGTGTACACGGGGTAAACATAGCATTTTGACCTTAACTGGTTTAGGATTATAAAGAGTTAAATCAGCCTAAGTTGCTCATAGTTGACCGATTCAAACAAAAAAAAAAGACTAATAGATCATATCCACGTTGAAAGTTGAATTTGTAATATTGTAATTAGCAATTCAATAGTTTAACCAGTCTAACTGTGATTGTCCCTAATTTATTTTAACTTTTAGTCGAAGGAAGGAATAGTGAAACTTGGGAAGTTGATCTAACACACCATGTCCACAAATAATAGATTGCTATAACTTAGAGTAATGCTACGTATCCCTCTTAATTTCCCTTCCTTATGTGGCAACATTTAATTGGATTATTTAATATTTAATTAAAAGTGTGTGTAGTCGGTCAATCTATTCATGACATTCAATAAATATAAGTTACATTATGAAAAAATATATTAAGAAAAAATTAGGAGGGGTAAATAGTATTTTCCATTAACAGGTTCAGTGATTTTTTTTTGCTGTAAAATTTTGCCATAGTTTTCAACAAAAAGTGAGTGCGAATAAAACGTAGTGGAAAAGTAGATCTGCAACCAAAAAAGGAAGAAAGGGAATGGGTAAAGGAATCTTCTTCTTTTTCCAGTACATTTGAACACTAACCTTGCATCATACTACCATTTCTTTCATGAATAATTGCTCCTACGCGCCACTGTTTCTCCCTTCCACGAAAAGTTAGAGTAAACTTGAGTTAAATATTAAGAAAAATGACATTTTTTCGATTTTTTTCTTGAGCTATAGTTTACTTTGCATGTCCAGAAACTAGAATGGGAAGAAATTAGTTTGTTTGTTTTGTACACTTTGAGTTAAAGATTATAAAGATGTGAGATTGGAGTTTAATGTTTACCACGAATATTTAATGGGTTAAGGTAAAAAAAAAAAAATAGCATTTCAGAAATATTTGGAAGGAAAAAAAGTAAATACACCTATAATTGATGAGGAAATGAACTATATATATCACTATATATCTTGGAAGAAGCCACTTTCCCTAAATATTATTTAGTTTATTAAATTACAAAATGTACATCATCACTTATCATTGGCAGTATGTAATTGAGTTAGGTTTTGAGAAAGATGTGAGATCGGAGTTTAATATACAAAATCACTCATTGAATTGTTACTTTTCTAGTTAAAGATTCTAGTAATTAAAGTAGTTTTCGTAAGCTGACTTCCAAATTTAATGAATCTTTATTTTTCTTTTCTTCTCCCAAACTTCTTAATAAGGAGTTGAATTTTAGACTTTGCGGTTATTAGTAAGAGCAACCACAATAGTGGTATTTGCTCAATTTTTGTGGAGATTTTGGCTGAAGTGGAAGAGAGTAAATGATTTAGGTTATACTAAAAAAACTTAGTTTTTGTTTGTGAAGCGGGCCCCACCACAGCGCAATAACACCGCCATTTGTCGCGTGAGGGGCAACAACAGCACCCATTACTATAGTTCTTTTGTTTTCGTGAAAACTCATTTTTCTTGTTTTTTATTTTTTCCCTCTCCTACTTGACATCTTAAAGTTTGTGTACAAATCAACTATTGAGGATGCTCTAAGTCGTAAACTTATTTTGAGTAATTTTTATTATAAAATGGGCGTTTGGAGAAGAATGATGGGACTCGAAACGCGGATTTGTGGTCACAATATTGAAAATTGAGCAGAAAGAGTTAAAGGGTCAACATCACTACTTTCACCGCCCACACCTCAAAGCCGGCCCCCTGCTTTTTTTCCTTTGTGTCCATCACAAAAGAGTGTACAATGCGTGTGCTGTTATTTTCACTCTTCTCTCACCTTTTTATTTTTTTGACCCACAATTATTATTTAATATATTTACTTGAGTGAACAAACAAAAAGAAACCTAATTTCTTTTTGTTTGTTGTTTTTAGGGAGTAATTTTATTGGCAAAAGGCACCATTCTCTTCATGAAATGCAATTGAATAATGGAGCCTTCTTTGTCCTCTTCAACCATGAAATATTAATGGGATTTCCAATCAACCCTCATCCTTAATATCTTTCATATTCTTTACAAGGTGTTTGGTAAACTATTGATCAACTAATCTATAAACCCTTAAAATATTACTGGTTAATTAAAACAGGATTTTTGGTAAACACTCAATCAACTGTTAATACTATAGAGTGTTTGGTAAACAATTAATCAACTAACATACAAATCGTTAATATTATTGACTTATTAAAATAACTAACACAATCAACTATAAACTATTCGCTAATTACCAAACATTTTTTATGTGTTCTACTACACATTATTACATTAAAAATAATATTCGTTTTGAATAGTAAACTTTTAGTATCTAAAAATTACATTAAATTTTGAGTAGTTTAAAATCAACTTGCTATCAAATTCTATTTTGTCATATGCTATCCTTTTTGCAAGATTTGAAACTCGACACTGGTCTTTTTATAACTCATATTTTAATGGTGTAATCACATGATGGTTGCAAACTTGAAAATGTTTGCTTTGATTGATGATTATCATCTACGATTTGGCTTAATATATGTTCTTTTTGAGGTTTAGAAGTGGGCATGGTGGGTTTTGAGCACTTTAACTTTTACTTGCTATTCTTTCCACAGACCAATTGGCCATCAAACTTTTTTTATTTTTATTGAATTGCCTTTGCAAAAGTAACAATTCATTATAGAGATCAACCATGATCTCGAGCCCCATTCTAATCCATAAATGAAAGGACACAACAAATCCAATATGGAGAAATTCTTTGTGTGCACAAAGTGTAAAAGTTTTTGTAATAATAACAAAAAAAGTACGGAAGCATTATCTTAGTTTTCTAATCACAAAACTAACTCCGCAATTGAAATATAGATATATGAGAACTAGTAGCTCCGTGAGATGTGTGGACTAATCTCATTTATCTATTTGAGATGATATAAAATTGAAAATTGAAGAAAATATTGTAACATACATTTTCGTAATTAAGATGGTACAGTACATTTAGAAATGCTTGACAATGTCCATTAATCTTGTCAAAATCAATGTCCAAGATGAACACATATTAAAAAAAATACAGTGGCATTTTAGTCATTTTACGTATTGTTGAAACTTAAGGTACGTATTTTTTGTGCTTACGGTGTGTCGTTTTAATACTTAAGATAATTCAATTTAACACTTATGGTGTGTCAGTTATATACAGATAATTCAATTTAACACTTATGGTGTGTCAGTTATATATTGCGCATTTGAGATGGGCCATTTAAACATTTAAGGTGCGTTTGCAGTATCTGTTCATAACTACTACTTTCTCAACCTAGAATTGCCTCCACTAAAGCTCGAACCCACCACCTCCCGTATAAAGGGAAGGGTTTGATGCCACTGGACCACAAGGTCCTTGGACACATCATGTTTCACCTAGGACCTACTTCTCACCAAATCTCATCCATATATATATATATATATATATATCGGGATTGATAAAAGGCTCAAATATCTTATTTTATATTTTTGGCATCAGTTTTAACACCTATTTAATATAGATTTAACAGAATGACTAAAATTGGTACAAAATCATTAATTAAGGGACCAACTTTAATCAAATTAAAAATCGATAACAAAAATTGATAAAAGTCAATAGTCGAATGACACTTTCTGGAATTAACTCAATATAAAACAACTACAAGTATCGAACAAATTCATTTGTTCATGTGTTTGGAATGAATACGTCTAAGGTCTTGTTAACCACTGAAGAAAGATGTTAGGTACACCAAATCTTATATTACAGTAACTTTATCTTAGCTTATTAATTCATAATGAATTCACGATTAACCAATTTTAAACGTTCTTCAGTAGACGCTGATTCAAATGATATACACGTCCCCCCACTTGACAAGCTTTCATGCAGGATAGCTGGCTCGGAAGCCACAACAATCTCCACCGTTCAATCTCCCAAAGGAGTATGAGAACCCTGCCATGGCACACACAATAAACATCATCACAAATTAAACAACCAAAAACAATGGAATGGCCAGCCAAGCTGGTCAGACTGTTAACTTAATAACTCCGAGAAATCAGTGCAGAATATACTTATTCGGTGCACACTTTTGAGTAATAGCTGCTAATTTCTCTCCTAACACAAAAAAAATTTCAACATCAATATTTAAATTTAGTAAAGTTGAATTACCTCTCAATCTCTGGTGAAGATTTGGGAATTTGAAGGAATGGTCATAAGCTCACAACCAAAGCTCGCAGGCAGCATCAAGCCTAACCAGTGAAATGAAATTGCGGATTGAAAGAAAATAATAAATGCAGTGAAAGTTTGAGTCTTATGCTATTTCTGATAATGGGTTTTGGGCTAAGTAGAAGACATTTTTCTGTAAAAATTTGGGGACTGAACACTTTTATATATATGATGAATATATAAACATATATTTACATATATATAAAATTAGTGACAAAAAAATTAAAATTCTGAGCCTGCCTCCACCCCAACCAGCAGGCTATGATCTCTTCTACCTATAAGCCAGTGAGTGATTTGCACTGGAAAACAGTTAAGAATTGGATATTTCTCAGGTTAACTGAGAGCATGGCATTCTTACTGGTGAAAATACAACAGTTAGTTTGGCATGATCAGAGAGAGAATAGTCTTCGGGCCACATCCCTTTCTCTACTTCCTTTGGGAAAAGAACCGCGTCCTGGATGCTAAACCCGATGGCTTCCTCGATGGCGTTTTCGCTGTCGTCCCATTGGTCGTCTCTTTGTTCTGACCATGTCGGGTTCCATATCCGTTGCTGCAATGCCAAAAGACGAGACATAAGCGCTATTCTTAAACACAACCCTAAGGTCACTTTCAAGTTATCGATGGACTAGAGATTTTTTTTTTTTTTTTTTGAGTACTATTGACTCCGTTACAATGTAGTATCTGTTCATAGCTACTTTCTGAACCAAATGAAGCACAGTTAGCCAATATCGCCTCCACTTCGGCTCGAACCCATCCCCTTCTATGTGGGGTGCAACTGGGTGCCATTAGACCACTAGAGATAAAACAGAATTTCGATAAATACCTTGAATTCTTTGTAATCAACAACACCGTTTCCATCAATATCTGCTTGAACCCACAAATCATTAGTCTCCTGAATACTCAGTCCATTGCGATTGCCGATCAAACTAAGCTGCAGGATTAGTGGAACATATTAGGTATTACTCCGTATTGTTTTAAGGTAAAGGGAGAGGAAAGTAAAGCCTAAAATTGCGATTCATCTTTCTCTAAAAGCGCACAATTGCACAAACGTATGGAGACACATATATGTAAGTTCGGTTGCTGAATACTACCTGCCGCAAAGCTTCACAGAAATCGGAGTATGAAATGTAATCATCACTGCTATCAGCCTTCAGAAAGGCAAATGCATCCTCTTCGGTCAAAGAGGCACGACGAAGTTGATACTGAAAATGGAGAGATTCCATTGTTAAATATATGGAGCTCAAGAAAAGAGTATTCCCGCAAAACATCATATACAGATTATACTCTCTACCTTAAACATTCCAAAGACTGCCTGACTCCAACTTGTTTTCAGCAACTTCCTGTACTTGTTAGGGTTAAGAAGCCATATAAAATCCACACCACAGATGTTCCCTCGGTGATTTCGGTGGCTCACCCACTGCATAAAATAAAATGAAACGAGACTTAAGTTTGAGGTCTAATTGGTTAAAAACTCTCACTGAGAAGCTAGCAACATGAAGACTAAGAGAGAGGGGATCGGACCTTCTGTGCATCTGCATCAGCGTACTGGTGTGCAGTATCATATGATGATATAAATCCCTGAGATCTGAGGAACTTGTAAACATGACCCCGTTTGCTTCCATTCCAATCCCTGAAAATTTTATAGAAACGTGAACAATAAGAACGTATACGAGCAGAATTTACAGACATGGGACCACTTAAACGTCGAGTGAGAAAGAAAAGTTACCCGCAAAGTATAATTGGCAAAGGATTAAGCTTATTTTCCTTTTGGTATGATTCCACATATTGCAATATTTTGTAGACCTAAAAAAGTGAACCATGGCACGGGTGAGTGATTGACTCGCTAAATTATTTTTGGTAAATAAGCAGCAGAAGAAATATCCAAGTACCTGGCGCAAACGTTCCAAGCAAATACTTGAATCGTGCGGGAACAGCAAGTGTGTGTTGACTATAAGAATTTCTTTTGTAACATTACCATTTCGACACGGTGAGCAGGGTAATACTAGCTCAACATGTAATAACTGTGCAACACGGTCTCCAAAATCATTGAAAAGCAACTCTTGGTGGCTTATAACCCTGAAGTAATCCTTATGTACAGCAGTCAGCAGACCTGTTGATCAATAAAGAGCGACTTAAATCGGCAACACGGTCATTTATGCAAATTGCAAATAACAAGCTTTCTAATTGAAGAGTTCCCAAATAAAATTGCCTCACTGCATTACCAACCCTTAACCTTCCTCGAAGGGTATTCATATATGACACTGTAGGTTGTTGAAAATTAGTTAAAGATCTCATAGTCTGACGATAAATGGAAAAGATAATAAGGCATCGGGGCAATGAAGGTTTAGAGCAAGCTCAATGGTAAAACCCAAATTTGGATTTTTTGGGTCAAATTTCAGAGTTGGAAGAGAAAGAAAAAGAAAATTTTAAAAGTAAAAAAAGAAAACAGAAATTTCAGGGTCACAGCCACCCCCTGATGCTCGCATGGGCATGACTTGCTCCGATATTTTTATTTTATTTTTTTAATAACAAAAACCCTTAAATAGCAGACAAATCCCTAGCTTCTCTCGTCCACCTCACACAAAAGTTGCAAAAAGTGCCACCAAAAACCCAAGAAAAAAGCCAATGGGAATGCTGTTGTTAAGGAAAGGGTCCCAAGTGGATACAAATCAAACCAAACCACAGTTGTCTTCTGAATAAGTGGGGTAAGTCACATGGATTCAGTGCTATTGAAGCAACAACTTTGACAAGTTGAAGATAATTGGGGCCATGTTAATGAGTTTCAATCAAGAGCACTATGACACTATCACCAATCCCCAATACACTATTGGAGACTCTTATTCTAAGCAATACTTGTTTATCAAATATAGCAAAAGCCTGACTTTAACATCAAGAAAACAAAAGGACAACTAACAAAAACTTCAGCATTCTAGTTTCTCAGAATCTTGAGATGTATAAATTGCAAAGATAATTGATGCCAGAATTAACAATCACAATCAAGGACAGACAATTAAAAAGCCCTAATAATGAGAGCACATACCATCACCCCGGTTATTAGTTCTGGCAAGCTTAAAAGTAACATATCCAGCCTCTCCTAGTTTCTTGTCATAGAGATCAACAAGCTCTTCATTCCCAACCCAAAATTCCTAGAAACAAACATAAACTTGTTAAAGAATAGTCACCAACAATGGGCAATAAACTGATTTACAAAACCTAAATTAGAAAAGTAATACAAATGAAAGGAAGAGAGATAAAATCTTTCCCCTTCAATTTTACCTGAAGACAAATGATGGAAGATCTTTCATACAATAACCATTCCAAGATTCTTTCGTTCCTGTCCAACCAAAATCCCCTGAAATGGCTTTCTCTAACACTGGGGTCCTGTATTTTCACCAAAACCCAGAATAAGGAAAAGGCACAGAAACACCCAGATTGTAAAGCTCAGATATTTTTACTTCCCACATAACAAAAAAAAAAAAAAAAAAAAAAAAAAAAAAAAAAAAAAAAAAAAAAAAACAAAAAAAAAAAAATAAAATAAAAAGAAAAAAAAAAAAAAATAAAAAAAAAAAAAAGAAAGATGAGAAACAAACCTCGCTACAGAGCCTTTTGTAAATGGGAGCAAGGATATTGAAAGTTGTGCAAGAAACGGAACTGGGATCGGAGATTGAAGAGGCAATTGAATAGCTCCCGATTCTGGAAGCCCTCCCTTTGGCTAGTCCCCTGTTCTTCCTCCCCATTGTGAATACTCAGTTGAGAATTGTGTTTGCCGGAGGGGCAAAAGAGAAAGGAGAGGAAGAAATACAGAGAGAGAGAGAGTAAAATCTAGAAGAAAAGAAAGAATTGATGGATGATTATGAAGGAGATTGAGAGAAAGAAGAAGACAAAGAATGCAGAGGAATTGCGTTTCATGAGTCATCTACGTATTGCGAAATCTACGCAGCGGGATACATACGGAGAGAGAATAATAATGTGTTTCTGTGGAGAAGTGGGAGAAAGCCGGAGAATCATTCAATTTTTATTTTTTATTCTTTATTTTTTTATTTTATTTCTTTTAAATCTTTTAATAACAATAAAATGATTGCATATTTGCATTTATTTATACACCGTCAGATATAAAAAGTTTTTGAATTATTCCAACCCCACAACAACAATAATAAATTTAATCGAGGAATTTGGTTCAAGTTATACAACATAAGTATGGAATACGACATTCTAAAGTTTATATTCTCATGTTTAGTTCATATTATCTTAGTTATTTATTTTAATTTTAATATTTATTAAAATACATGAATATATATAAAGGTAACCCCTAAAACAAACATTTTTATATTACCTACCCTAATTTTATTCAAAAAAAATTCTAAAAATCTAACATTCACATCAATCTAACATCATCTAAATTTAATAATTCCCACCGCTCTTGCCCAAGAGACAAGTATAGAAGGTAAATTGTGAAATGTGACTGATAGATAATAGACTAGGTTTGTGTCACATAGACCGGCCCAAGAGAGTAACTGGATAACAAAGGCCTAAGAAAGAAACCCAGTACAGAGCTATGAAAAGTTTGATAAGGATTGAAATTAGTATTTATAATATAAGTAGGATTAAAACTTATTATTTATGATGTAACGAGAGCTCCCAATATGAGACAGTCCAAAATTCTTATTACTTGTACGATTCTATGCCCAAAATATTAATTGAGTCACACGCACTTGGAGAGTTGAGAATTGAGACCTAATTTATTATATTTTATAACAATTTTTTATTATGTATTTTGTTCCGTTTTATAATAATTAACAAAAGAAAATATAATAAACTAGTGGTCCTGAGACCTGAGCTATAATACAACTTGAAATAATCTTTTCTAGACCGAAGTGGACGTTGCAGAGCACAAAGTACGTCGGAGAAATAAGATCCGTGATTCGCATATCTTTCCATTTTTTTCTTTAATTTTTTTTTCAATGAAGTTGAGAATTTTAAAACTTTGAAAAAAAAAAAAGGAAAATGAATAACATTTTGCACCTAAAAA
>CM008341.1:13441587-13453705 GCA_002525835.2 Ipomoea batatas | reverse complement strand
CAAGATAAAACTGCCCGACACAACCCAGACAACACTTTATATGCATAATAATAGGACGGCAGCCTTAGCTACATTCACAATTTGGACCACTCCGGTCCCAAATTATAATATTATCAGCATTTTTATATCACACTTTTACTTTTAAAAATCATCATTATTCTCATTATAATTTATCACTATTTATACTTTAATCCTATACTTTTACCTACTTTCAAAAGTAATTCACATATTGAGCATGAAATTTTGAGCATCGCAAGTACAGAATGTTAATACTATATAATAGGAGTTGTCATTTCTTTTCCTATAGTTTGAAATAAAAAGGTAAAATATTTTCAATTTAAATTGTACTTAAAGAAATCACAAAAAAAAAAAATTCAAATTACGTATTCTTTTTATTGTTTAATAATTTAATTATACACATTTTAAGAGGAATGACCAATTATTAAAATAAAAAATAAAAAAATAAAAAATTAACCGCATCTAAATCTGTTCATATACTTTCTCAAAGTACCCAACAAATCAATACCGACTCCACTGAAATTCAAACCCATGATCTCCCATTTAAGAGAGTCACTTCATGCCACTCCACCATGAAATCTTTGACAACCACATCTAACACTTATTCCAAAAGAAATTAATAAGGGAAAATGACTTTAAGGAAATTAGAAAGGTTGTATAACACATGCTATATATTCCACAAAAAGGATAATGATTTAGTTAATGGTATTTTGAAAGTGGAAAGACGAGGCACAAACTTTTGGTAGATCTTTCGGCTTTTGCGGTTTTGCCCGCTGCTTGACGCGACAGGCTACGACCCCGACGTTGACGTCTACCACAATTTGCTCTTATCTTTTACGAAACAAAAATACTAGATGTACTTTTTACTTTCAATTGTGTTCAAATTTAATTGGATGATGAAAAAAAAGAGTGGACAAATATCATGGCCCCCTATTAAATTGATCAATCAAAGTATGCCAATTCATATGGAGTAAAAAATGAGAGTGTGAATTGGGAGTATATGTAGAATTACTCTTTACGAAAATGATAAATATATATCAAATGAGTAAAATTTTAGAAATAAAAATCCTTTTATGTAATCCTAAAACATACTCTCAATTTTTACTCTTATTTGTATTCAATTTTGATTAGATGAAAAAAAAAAAAACGAATAAACATCATAACCCATACTAAATTAAGCAATCAATACATGTCATATCATAGGGAGTAGAAAATAAGAGTAGGATTTGAGAGTTCAGGTAGAATAACTCTTTCGAAAAATATTACTTGTGCTTTTGATTTTTAATCAATCTCATAAATCTTATATGTAGATAATTTTTTTGGACCATAAGATTAAAATGACACATCCATACTTATCACATCAGGAACTATAATTGATGGAGTATAATTTGCAAGTTTTCATAGTATAACTCTAAAATTTTAGCCATATATCTTAAGAAAAATATTATATCTACTTTCATTTTCTACTCACGCACACAAAAATCTTGATGTAGACACTTGTATTGAAATCCAAATGAAAAAATAGCTTATCAGTAGCTGCCACATCAGGGAGTACAATTTATAAAGTAAGATTTGTTAGTTCATATAGTAGAACTCATAATATCTTAATTTTATTAGAGGAAGATGAAAAGAAAGTAATAGAAGTTGTGTGCCTTTTTTTTTTTTTGAATGAATCAAAGAATGACATAGAAAATGTGGTAGAAAATAATCAAAGAGTATGTATAATATTTCTCTGTCTTTTACTAAAATAATTTCTTAGCCAGAAAGTCATAGATAAGTGGGTGGAACATAATTTATTTTTTTTTTGTTTAAAAAAAAAACTCATCACACATCATTTTCTTATGTCGATTTACTTGTTTGTGTGAGTTGTGATTTATTATACTAAGGGCGATATATAATCAATACACATTCTCAGATATGCAAGTTTTATTATCATCCAAAAAATTAGTTTATGATTCTTATTAAATTTATCTTATTTGTAGCGCGCGATCATATTCATACATTGACGACTCAACGAGAGAAGAATATAAAAAGTTTCAAATTCCAGCTGCGAACCAGGTTTGGGAGGAATTAACGGATTAAAGAAGGAAAAGACTGAATCTTTACGTGTTGTATGGGATATACGTACAATGGAAAATTTGTCGTGGGCACCGGAATTTGATTCTAAAATGAAAATGCCCCTCGCACCAATCCGGTTGCTCTTGGGATTTCATTTAAATTGTTTAAAAGATGATAGTTATTGTAATTATAATAATTTTTTAATATTCATTCCATTAATCATAATAATTTAAGGAAAATGTTCATTTCTCTGCTGATTTTCATCTCCAAACTTTTCTCACATGATGTGTGTTTCATTCATTCAATGTCAATAATTCATTGGCTAATCCACTACTAACTAATGAATAAATTTAATTACCAATCACATGATGATAAGTCAAGAGGGATAATTTGTAAGGAAAATACATGAGGGGTTCGTAGCATCGCTCATAATTTAATTATATTGCAATTATTGCGATGAAAATGAAGGGCAAAGGAGACGCCTCCAATAAATTCAGTGATTCAATTGCACAAACTTTATAAACTTAATAGTTTATTTGACACCTATCTCTACAATAAGTTCAATAGCGTATTTTACACTCATTCCTAATTTCATTATTATGAATTTATTAACTATAATATTTGAATAGTGTTTTATATAACAATCATTATTGCGTGGACCGTGACCCACACAGTTGTGTGAATCACCGTCTAAATACACATAAAATACATTATCTTAACTCAGAATGTTCATTATTATAACATGCACATGAAACAAGAGTTTTTTTAAACCTAAAAACGATGTTATTTTGGTTTGTGGTCCACATAGAGGCGTGGACCATAATTTGCCTTTATATAAATGAGTTAGTTGCCTAATGTGAATTTTTGGCCATATGCAAAATCCTTTTTGATTTGAAGGGAAATTTTCAACCCAATAACATGTGGGTGGGTTTAGGCTAAGCCCATAAGGTTTCAAATTAGTCTTGCATGGCTCCTACTATGGATCTGATCCATATACATGTGTTTCAACATTCAAACAATCATTAAACCAAATCACAAGACACACAACATTTATCATAAATATAATGTTGTTTGTTCAATTCTATCACCTTGGTGCCTTTGGGGATATTTTTGGCTCCTCTCATCCTTACAGTTTCATGTGTTTGCTCATCTACTGTCCCCTGCACAATGGTCCACCACAACATGACACTCCATTATGCACCATGTTACTAATATACTTACCAAATTCTCATGACAAGACTTCACTATTGCAATCACAATAAAGTAGTAGTTGATACTTGATATGAAACTTTGATGAGTCTTACTAACAAGAATCAGGTAGTGACATTGTGTCCATCATATCATTGATATTCATTGAATAAGGATATTCCACCCAATTCTAAATTATTATTCTTCAGTTTACCGGTCTTATTTAAAAGATCAAATATGATAAAATACATTGGAGCCCTCAATTTACAAGGCAAAGATATCTGAGGACTCAATTGTCACACTGCATTCTGATGCCCGGCCGCAATAAATATACGTCTCCTCACTATATATTATTGTATGAAATTTATTATTATCGTTTTGTGCAAATTGAAACTCCTCACTCTCAAATCCTCATTCCTCCCACAGATCCACACCCCAGTCCTATAGGATTGTGAATTGGTAAATAATCATGGTAACTTAATATAGATTGGATGACCAGTCAAATTGAAATCCCTTCACAACTAGCTAATTATTTATTTTTTAAAAAAAAATTGTAATTTTTTTCCTGTTATTATTCCACATTAAAAGTCTAATCTTCCAATTAATTAATGTTTTATTCAATTCAACACCCGAAATAACTAACCCCTTTATAGTATACCAACTCCCATGTGCCCCTGTCACTGCGTTATTGTTGCCTGCGAATGAGGGAGACATTTATAGATGAACCCCCCCTCTACCCAGGACACCTTAAATCCAAATTAAATCCCCATCCTTCAATTCCACTTTGATTCCAAGAAATGGAGGCTCAAGAACTAAAGAAGAAGAAGAAGAGGAATGGAGGGGAATGGAAGAACAGAATCAGCTTCTCAGCCAGTCTGCCAGACGACGCTCACGAGTCGTTCTCCGACAGCATTTGCGCCGTCATGTACTCGACAGATCCGGTGTCCGACATTCGAGCTTCGATCTTGGAAATGATCCATGATGTCGGGGTTCAAGATTGGAGTGAAATGGAGGAGCTCATTTACTGTTACATTGTTCTCAATTCGCTTGAGGTGCACGGTTTCATTGCAGAGGCTTTCCTTAGTCTATGCTCTACTTCTTCTACCACTTGAAAGCAGATTGTATAATATAATAATAGTACTCTAATAATCATTAGTAGGATTATATTGATTAATGTAATTTCATCTCTCATCTTTCACACTTCGTGATTTCTTTCACACTTCATGATGCTAGTAATTACTAATTAATAAGATCCATATTTTACTTTATGGTTGTATTAATTACTTTTTACTTCATTCCCTTCGTTTATTGGCACATATGTGATATGACATGCAATCCCATTATAAATTATAATCTAAATCTATATATGGTGCATAAAAACTCTTAAGAGTGAATGCTTTAAGATTTCAAAAACATTTTCCAAAGGAAACTTGTAGAAATTGTATAAAATGTTTTATAATTATTCTCCAAATTTAAACACACACATTATATCTTCAAAAAAAAAAAAAAACACACACATTATTATCTTGTGTGTGCGCGTTTTTTTTTTTGTGTGTGTGAGAGAGACAAGGGAAACATGCAATTACTACTGATGGCGTGTACTAAATAAATCCTAATTATGTGTAATAGCTTGAAAACAATATAAGAGAGATAAATTGTACTATGAAGACATTGTGCAGCAACTCGACCAAGAGAGTTTTGAAAAGAATCAAATTCGTGATATTTTGATACGAGAATCATGCTAATACCTATATTAGAGTCATACCAACAAAAATGCTTAGGCAAGGATGGCAATTTAAATCCGCACGGCGGATATCCGGCTACTCCTCATGAATCACGTTTTTTGGGGTGATAGTGGGTGGTAGGTGGGTCTTAAAAATTAAACCCGAGATGGGTCGGGTTGAATTCGGGTTCTATGTACAAAACCAGCCTAGAATTTCACTCGACCCACCATGTGTGTGTGTGTATGTGCGTGTAAGTGATGAGAAATCTAAGCCTTTGATCTGTCCGGATCAACAACCCTAAAACGAAACAAAAAAAATAGTGTTTCTAATCTACACAACGCCATCTTCTCTAGTAAACCATGATTGATCTACTAACTTTGTATTTTGTTTAAATCATGAAAGACACAAAATTGTCTCTTGGAAACCACAACAATTTACACCGAAAAGCACAACAATGTACTCTAAGGCAAAACAGTACAATATGCACGTCCAAGACACAACGTAACTAACAATGTCTAGAAGGCAAACAATATGCTCTAGAAGGCTCAACAATTTGCTATGAAAGGTAAAAAATGTGCAGTGAAAAACACATCAGTGTTTTCTACAAGGCACAACATTTTGCTCTGCAAGAAGAAAAAAAATGCATTGAGACAAAAAAAAGAAAAAATAACTTACACAAAATTACCATAAAGCCACAACTGGATCAATGGATGAGATTAAACCCTATTTTCCGCTTTAGGAAAGATTTTCACCTAATCGGTTATATATATATATATATATATGATTCTATTCTTTCTCATGTATAAAGAGAATTTCATATCAAGAATGAGACTTAACCTTCCTTGATGCAATGGACCAAGAGAAATGATTTCAATGGCCACCAAAGTTTAGGACAATAGATTGAACACGGAAGCATAAATTATTCCTCTTTTTCTACAGTTTCTCAAGACAAATTTAAAACCCATATTAGCAATTTTAATGAAATTTGTTTTACGTTAATTAGCACAAACCAAATCTTAAAAGCTTTACTAGCATCAAATAATGTATACATGCTTTAGGAATACTTGAGAGTAGGGGAGATAAGTTGACGTATACCTAAACATCATGTGGATGATGATAGCTTTCATGCACTAGGGTTGGCAAGTTTACTATGACATTATGCAAATCAAGGATGACTTCATTTTTTTTACACTATAATTCGAAGAAAACAAAACGATTAAATGAGTAAAGAAAAACAGAATCTTTCTTCATTTAAAATACTCTATATTTCGTATAGTACATACTATAAAAAATCTATCTATAAAGCAAAACCTTAAAGATGGAGTTGAAGGAAAAGAAATGAAGTGTAAGCATGAGATTTCACAATATAGTAGGTTCTGGTACGAAAGCACCCAACCCTTCTCTCTCTAAAATTTTTCTCCACATTCTCTCTATACTTTTCCGGTCTTCTTCTTCCCTTCCGGTGGTTGCCGCCTCCGTTTACTTTGCGGGATAGCGGAGGCGGCATCCTTTTGTTCTCCCTTTTCTTCTTCTTCTTCTCCATCTTCACCCACCACTACCACCATTTTCTTCTCCTTTCCTCCCCTCCGTTTTTTCTTTTTCTTTCTCTCCTCCGACTAGCCGTCCACTTGCACCACCACCGCACCTCTACTCTCCACCACCACGGCGCCTCTTCCACCAACGGCCACCGCACCGCCATCCCACCGCCGCCACCGCCGTACCTCACCACCACTGCCGCCTCCTCCCTCCCATCTCCCATCTTTAAAATAATATATATATATAATAAAATAGGGGTAGGGTAATAGGTTGATAGCCTTGAGACCCGTGCGTCTCGAGCTCTTAACTTCTTTGTCCTTTACTCTTTGTTTTATCATTTAATAATTGTTGTTGTTTTGTCTCCCTCTGCATTTATTGCAGTTGTCTCCTTCTGCATTTATTGCAGTTTATTATTTTCCTTCTCGTTTTGTACGAGGTTCGTTTTGGAGGGCTTCAAAGAAATATATGGTCATGGTTCGTGTGATACTCATCCTGATCGAAGTAGACGACAAAGATATACCCCTCATGAACATTAGTTCAGTCGGGAAGATACCCACTGATGAACCGGCCAAAGACACAAGGCTGGTTATGTACCTTCAGTTGGGGAAAATGTCAATGGACTTCAGTGAGAAGAAAAAGACTCAGGGGGTTTGCAAGTTGTTCCATCCAGAGGTCGACTTGTACACATTCTGCAAGGCCATCAATCACTCGACAAAAGTTTTAAGATCCTATGAGGATCAAAACTCTCTTGTAACACAGTCTGCGAATCTAAATTTTATTAGCTTAGCTAGAAAATTTAATTCTATGTCAAATTGTATGGAATGGCTTTACATTCCATTGAACCTTGTATTTGTTTCTAATGTTTATTAATGAAGGTTTATTATTATTATCACAATATAGTAGGTTAGGTACTAGGTAGTACTCGAAGAATCAATCAAGATCAGAAAAGCCACATTATTAAACACGAATAAACATCAAATTAACACGCAATAAACAAATAAAGGTTGTTAGTCCTAGTCTCCTAGAATATCTTTTCTACAAAATATTGACTATGCAAGATAGTGTGCGGTAAAACAAACACATATTGTTGTAATTGTTGGAAAATAGCATAAAATGGTATTTTAAGCGGCTATTGGTTTGAGTTCTTCGTAGTTAGACGAAGAAATTGACATATTGTAGGCTCAGAACGGATAATGGGTGAATGAGAAATCGGTTCTCAAAGTTGACCCATTGGAATTGAAAAATGGAGGAAAAAGCTTTAAAGCAGCTTTTGTCTTACACTGGCTTGGGGAGTGGATTTGCACCATTATTTATACAAGAGTCTTAGGCTTATTGAATTGTACAGCAAAGAGGCTCTTTCTCGCCCGCAGGGGTGCAAATCACGCGGAATTGGTGTGATCAAAGCCTTGTTCCAGTTCGACACCTTTAATTTCTTTGCAAGTTTCATAATTTGAGTGCTCCTCATAGCTTGTTTTATCCGGCCTTTTCGTTTCTTGTACTTGTTATTTTTACAGAAATATTATTTTCGTAGTAATATTTCGTAACATTAATTTACAACAAATAATGCTAGTCGTCAACTTTGCACTAGTGTATGTGTAATCATAACCATTTAATTTGAAGGTGTCGTATAATCGAACTTTTTCAAATAGTTAGAAGCCTTCCTTAGGTTAAATTTTCTTTAGTGACGAGGAAAATTCACAAATATTACTCGATAATGTGTAATGATGGATAAATCTCAATCTTATGTAACTAATAATCGACAAACAACACACATAAGAGGTAAATTAACCGCACAAGAAAGATTTGATGGGACAAACTTGAACAAGCTATAAGGGTATTGGTAAGAAATTGCTTAATTAGGTTAATCTTTGAGATATATGTAAGGAGTTGCGTTGTAACAAAATACTACATATATATGTAGTACAATAGTAGAAGCAGAAGTTGATGAGTAGTGCACGCAAATGCTTCAACTTACATCACCAACAACATTACATTAAAAAAAACATTAATTAAAAAAAAAACATTAATTTAATCACCAAAAAAAAAAAAAAAACATTAATTTCTTCAATTCTCGACCTAAGACTTTACCACATTCACTTGTTCATTGCCACTTTCAATCTCAATGCAATTGTCATAGCTAGGGGAAGAAGCTGGCACCACTACAGCACTGAAATGTTCATTAGAAGAATAAGATGATGGCACCACAGCCCCCCCTTCTTCTGCTATTAGCTGACCTAAACTTTTCACCGTATTCGATTTAATCGAGTTTTTCATTTCCACGTTCTTCCCCCATAGGAAGAGATACAGTCCCGCTATGATCAAAGTCATCCCGATCAAGCTGCAATTGCACACATTTAACAAAATTGAAGGATGTATATATCCGTTCTGTCCCAATTTAAAGTTCAAATTGCGGGAAATAAAAATGTAGCAGAAATGACACTCGACCTTCCAACTGAAATAGATGCGCCTAGAAAAATGAATTCCATGATGGCCACCGCAATGAGGGAGAGTGGGTTGAACATGGAAGGATAAGTTGGTCCTGTTTTAGAAATCGCCCAAGATATTAAGCAAAACGTTGCAGCTGTCGCCAATGAACCCTGTCACAAACATTTTATTAATTTTTCCTCGTACTACAACCTTGAACTAAACCAAAATGTATACAGACAAAACAATATATACTTTTACCGAATAAAAAATAGTAATTAGTTGCAAGTTCCATCCCAGTTTCCATGACTCCTTGTTTCTGTCAATGCATAGCCCTATTACCAAGCTTTGAAACGTTGCAATCATGCTTACAACCGTGGTCGCAGAGTACATGTACGGGAACTTCTTGAACAACTTGGCCTTCATGACGAAAACATTTAAGATAAGATTATGTACTTAGGTTTATAATATTAAAGGGTTAATTTCATTTTTAGTTACTTTTTATTATAACATTCACATTTGGTCTTAATATTATTGTGATATGACCATTTTTTGTCATTCGTCAACAAAATCGTTAAAATATCATTAAATATAAAGGCATTTTGATCATTTTTATACAAAGTGAGTTGACCCGCTATATTTTTATGTTTAATATTTTTTTTTTGAAAAAATATGTATTTGACGACTGAAATGCATTTGTATTTAACGGCATTACAATTGTTTTGTTGATAGATGACTAAAAATGATCATGTGATAATAATACTAGGACCAAATGTGAATATTTTGATAAAAAAAAATGACTAAAAATGAACTGTCACATATAAATTTAGGATAATGGAATTAATTCTAATCTTAAATGTGAGTTTTTTAAACTTTTAGTTTCACAACATTGAGACCATTTTCACATTCGGTCTGCAATTACTAATTTTTCATACTTTTAGTCTCACGGCTTTTAAATTTTTGTCACATTTGATCCTTTTTACCTAATTTTCAGTCATCGGTGACATATCTTACATGACAAATTAAAGTTAATTTTTTTCTTAAATCTCTCTGGGAGGCGACAAAAAGTGACAATTTTGTCTTTCAAGATAATCATTTACTTTAAAATTGGTCACCAGTCACAAAAATTAAGTCGGGGGAACCAAATATGAGAAAATCAATGATTGGGGACTAAGTGCATGTGTAAATAGTCTTATAATCGTAAGAACAAAAGCAAGAAAAACTCGTTAAATAGTCATAGATTTAATACCTGTATGATGAACCAGAAACCATAACTTAGGCAACTGCACACCAGAAATATAGTGCCACGTTTCCAGTTTGGTTTCATCACTTGATGAGCGGCTGCAACTGCTTGAAGCTTGGCGTTAGTATGGGAGAAATGGAAGGTTTTGCCTTTGTACGACGCAATGGTCAACGCTCCGGCAAGACAAATCATTGCACCCATGAGTTTGACTTTCCCACCCTTAGTATTCAACCTCAACTTTTCTACACTTTAACATCCAACACAAATGATGTCATTATTAAGTCTAATAAGGGTGTTTCATGTTTTGTTATTATTAGACTGTAGTCACATTATTGTTATTTCTGTTTTTCGATTTTAAGTTGTTCATTTGACTTTTAAAATATGTTTCGTTTTTAATCTAATAAAGTATTCAAATTAAAATATCCTTTAATGTAATAAAGTAAATTTACTTTTGATTCTACGAGTTTGATATATATATATTTTTTTCATTATTGGTGCGCACTTACTAAAATTGCCATTATAGGTGCATGGCCTTTGTTCTTTCTCACTTTTGATCTTTCTGGTGAAATTTTATCAACTATTATCACATGATTTGTGAATTATCAAAGTTTAGTGACAAAAATATCTAATCACACGATATGGTTTCAAAAAATGTATGTGCGGTTTTTTTTTTTGAAAAATAAAAATTGGTCATTTGGAAGACATGCATAACAAGATTTGGTGGGATCTCATTTGAATCTCCCACCTAGAGGATCATAAAAATTAAATAATAAGCAAAAGTTATGCACCGTAACAAATTTCATAGTTTTGCATCAATAGTGAGAACGCCACCAAGAAGCAACAAAAGCTCTTTTTACAAACATGGTGACATTTTATTGTGTACTTTCAACTAAAAATGAAATATTTTTTATATAGTAAAAAATTATAACTAAATCAAATAAAAATTGATGACCATGCCAAGAGTAAAAACATTTCTATAATTGAAAGGTCAAAAGCATAACAGCAATATATAACCCCACAACTTTATATAATGTTACAACAAAGAACAAAAATCGTACCGGAAAATTATTGAGGTGGCAAATGTAACTATTGGGATTAGGTTGAGGAAGTTTGAAGCATATGTTGCTGTTGTGTCTCGGAGACCAAAGTAAAAGAATCCCATAGCCAAAGATATCCTGTCAAGTGGAGGCAATGTATTGTAAGCATTACGTTAATTAATTAAAGAATTATCAATATCAGCCTGCAGTACAGACGGTTCAATTGATTTTTAAATAGTAAATACTAGACAAAAATTATCAATATCATCATCACTAAAAGCTAGCCAACATTAACACATTTAGTGAAGAATTATAACCGGTGGCAAAGAATCCTTAATCGCTTAACAAGCGTCAAACAAATGACCGATGCTTGTGGAATATTAGATTGTTGTCACATACGTACGTATACCTAAACATCATGTGGATGCTATTAGCTTAGGGTTGGCAACTTTAACTTGGTTTCAACTTTCAACAGTAATTCTAGCTATTTATAAAGTTGCGTTTTACCAAACATGAAAATTATATGACTCGTTCATTTCATCAAATTTCAACCGATTATTATTGTCGTTTGATGTATTTTAGTCTGTTTAAAATAATAGAGAATTGTGCGTTTATTAAGTCAGAAGTACGTAATTCAAAATTGAATTACTTGACTCCATTTTATGACAAAATAATAATATTATATTATATTCAGTGTGCCGGACACAGTTTAACATGAGTCCACTAAACCAAAATAAGTTAATAAGTTTTGTTGTTTGTAACGGAGTCAATAGTACTCAAAAAGAATTAAGTTGAAAAGCAATAATTCAGTTTATGAAAGAAAAAAAAAAAAAAGAATTCGTTGACTAAATACAACTTACATAATTAGCTATTTTAGAAAGTTATTTTGG
>CM008341.1:13418826-13432620 GCA_002525835.2 Ipomoea batatas | reverse complement strand
TCTCCGTCTGTTTTAACGGTCCGGGGTCTACCCACGTTCGCTACGGGAGGCACATGAGCTGGCCCAGGGGGAATCGTCACTTGTGGGAATTAAACCCGGGTTCTCCCGAAATTCCTCCTCACAAAGAGAGCTCACTTGCCACTTAAGCTACCCCACTGGGTTAACTACTTTCCCACTTTGGGTGCACTAAAAAAAAGGAGAAAATTTAATTTAAGTTTTTTAAAAAATAAGGAGAAATAGTATGAATGCTTTGGGTGCATGTTGTTACATTGGAGCCTGAAATTCTAACAATTTTCCCCAACTAAGTTTAGTCTGAAATTTTGGAGCACTTTCTTACTCAAAAGAAAGATAAATGTGGTTAAATGGCCCTGAAGTGCAAAAACAAATTCTTATTCCAAGGCCAAACTTCACTCAAACCAAATAAAAAAATCAAGGCATAAAATAAATATACCATATGGTGCCAAAATTCTGTTCTTTTCCACTTGTTAAACAAGGCAAAAACCTAACCCCTAAAGTATATGATTTTGATCATCATGGGGGCTGGCTCTGGATTCAACTCAGCCAATAATTTCGCCATTTCTCTACTGAGCAATAGAAAACCAAGGGCAAGAGCAAGAAGATTCCATTATAGAGCTGAAAATATATAAGTTTTGTTAAAAGCTTTATAGAATTGAAGAACCATTCTAAATGCAAAACTAGTGTTTAAAGAACTCACTATATGAAGGGATTCCAATTCAAACATTTCACCAGAGCAAGCAAAACTATAAATTTCATCGCTCGGTATCATTCCCAAATCCCAAGTAATCCAAGTACGGGTCTGAGCATCATCATCCATAGTAGCTGTTTTAAGTGTTCCCAAGTCCACCATCTTCTCAGCCAGGTTTACTGGATAAGTACAAGAAAGGGGCACGGCTGAAATTTCTGTTCCTTTGACAAATAAGCAAAGAAAATAGTAAAGAAAATAAGCAAAGAAAAAAAAATTGATTTGACAAATGAATAGTAAAGAAGACACATGGCAGGAAGAATCCTCACCTGCCACAAGATCTTTATTTGGATCAAAGGACAATTCCATCACCACGTATCTGTTATTAAAACCCCTCACCGAGATACACAATTGTGAGGATGCAAACTTGAAGTTCCAATTTATCTTTTAATTTAAAAAGAAATTAAAACAAGGCATTGGCAAACATCTAAGAAAAAGAATCCTCAGACACCTATTTCATATCAAACACCCAATCTCTAATTGGGTTGTCATACGGCACTTGCATAATAGGATTTCTTCATCGGAATTCAGCACACAGATTACCATTCTAAAGCCAAGCACAAGCAATGCAGTCTGGATAAAGTGCAACAACACCACAACTTGATAATCATATTGTATATGTGATTCATAATTAGATGTTAATAGTGTATTATACAAATAAAATAATTTTTTGATCATCCCAATCAAATGTAATTTGTGGCCAGCCACAGAAAATCACATCCTACAAGTAAGGGGAATAGGATAGGTAAGTATATGCTGAACTGCAAATATGCCAGAAAGGTTTTCTGCAATTCTCATGGTTGATATATATTTCCCGTTCCTTGTTGGTAGCCATGTTAAAGTTCTCTGCTCTACAACTGAGTCTCCATAAATCTCCCAAGGCTGTTCACATTGTAATCCTCAATCACTTTTTGTAAGGTCATTCACCTCGTGCCAATTTCAAGATTTTTACCACCCTCTCAAGTTGTGGGCATCAGCAGATATCTTCAGCAAAAATGATGTCAAATATAAATTGCACTACAAAAAGAAAGGGGCAAGTATTAGCTTTTCGAAGGCTACATTAAATTTGTTGAAGGATTTATATGGCTTCACATATCCATACCATGCATCATTCAAATAATCAACCAGCAAGTACAACTATACCGTCTATACAAAATATACCATGGTGCAATTCAGTAATTGTGAAAAGTGTATATCCTTCAATAGTTCAATCAAATTGCATTTTATATTTTTCTTTACAATTTAATACCTCAATGGCTTATGATGGGATATTATAGTTTCTAGTAAGGTTATCTAATACAAATTGCTGCTTAAGATATTGGTATGAACTATGAATGTATGATGATAAAGCCACACTACAACTAACATGTTAGATGAAAAGTTTATTTTACAAAAAAACCAACTTCACGAAAGTTCAAATGGTTAGAAAATACATGACAATCTGACAAAGGACTACTAAAATAGTTTTCTTATTCTGTTGACCCCCTTGAGATTTTATACACACCTTCGTCTTTAGGGATGTTAGGCTGATCTACCAAAAGCTGCTGGAGGACACTTAAATCATCAGTAACACTGCAAGTAAGTTAAGCACCAATAAGTTCATAACCTTAAAAATAGAATATGGATACTTTGAAAGGATAAACGTGTAACACAATGTTTTCTGAAAAATAGAAAACCTAGGTTTCAATGCAAGTGTTGAAGTTGCTGATACCAGAGACAATTTAAGACGGTACCTGAAACAACATAAAAATATTACTTTTACGAGTTCCAAAAAAAATTTAATAATTGAATCATTAGAAACAAACTTTGAACATAAAAATGGTAATATATATATATATATAGTCTGATGCAGTGTGACCAGCTATTACCCCAATATATGAACACTAGCATTGCTATTAAGGAATAAAGCACAAAACTGATTCCTGATTTTATGCATAAAACCAAAATATTACTAAGAATTTGAGAAAAGAACAACTATAGCAGAATCAACAAAATCAGAAGGGGGTAGGTGGCAGTACAAAAGATAACTTGGCAGCTAATAAAATGCTGAAATATTTACACGCTTGATGATTTTGAAGCACATAAACACACAAACAGATAACCTATATATGGAGCATAAAGCTTGGTTCCAAGAAAGCTTGCTTACTCTGATTGGTGCATCTCACTAAGAATAGTAAGCCCATCTAAGCAATCTGCAAGGCTTGGTTTGATGCCAATTCGTTGCTGCAACTGTTTCACAGTTGGTTGAGCTGACCCGCCTTTTACTTGCTGTCTACTATCACGAACAATCTTCTCGAATGATAAAACAATGGAATGAAATCCTTCCCTAGATGCCATGACCATTCAAAGAGAAAAATCAGTTCCCAATTTAAAGAAGAGCTTAAGATGTCCATGGTGTGATTTGTAATTCCCATGAAAGGCATAACAATACACCATAACAAATGAAGAAAAACCTCTAACTGCATCCTCTCTTAACATGGAAATGCAAATATTTAAAAAGGCAGAAAACAAAGAAAAAAAAATTGTTAGTAGAATATAGAGAATAAACAAATAAGATTGAATTCTGTTTAACTTCAAGAAAATTTTTGAGAACTGACACAAAGAAGAAAGTAGAGGAAATGGAGGTGCATACAAAGTCTTATTCATAGAAAGCAGAATAGTTTGCAGAGAATTCAACTGTTTAGCCAAAACAGCATCTTCAATACCTTGAATACATTTCAAGGCACCATAGTTTTTTGAACCTTGAATCACCTAAACAAACAAAAAAAAAACAATATACAATAATAAAAGTGAAGCAATTTAACTTTTTATTGAAAATTAAGAATTAAAGAGACCTGCAATCTCTGGATGATGGAGGAAGCATTAGCAAATTGGGAAAGCAGTCTAGTATGAAGCTCCTCCCACCTATCAATCTCATCCTTCACTTTTCTGAATCTTTGTTGATATTTCTTAATTGCTGATTCCATAGTCAAGCTTTAGAGCTGATTAGAAGTCAAATCTACAGGAACCAGATAAGGGTTAGGCAGGTAGGATCATTTTACCTAGGGGTGTAACTAGCACGGACCCAAGTGCGAATAGTCCCTCAAAGCTCATCTTGTGGCCTGGCTCAAGCTCGATTGATCTCTATTTTTTATTCTACTATTAATCAATTTTTTTGAATTTTTACTATAATACAGAGTATTATGCTTAATTTGTGTCAAAAAAAAAAGAAGAAATTAATTGTAAATTTTACAATTTCATCTTCTATAATTCTCAATACAATTTCACCAAACTGCATTAAGAAACAGGCTGGAATTTTTTTTTGGAATCCACAACAGGCTGCATTATTACTCACACACATCAACTACCATAAGTTTGGAATCCTAATTTGGCTACACTAATACAGACAATATGAAACCATACAATACTTTGGAATCCTAATTTCGTACTGAATTCGTATCACACACATGAACTAACACAGAGTTATAGTCTTACATAATGCACTAATACAGACAATATACATACAAATACAATACGAAAATACATTAAAAAAAGGTTGAAGATTGAAAATTTAGGGAATTAAGGACATCATTTTTATGGAATTAGCCATTGAGGCAAACTAATTAAGAGAAAAAGTTAAAGAATAATGAAGATTGGTTCGAACCTGAGGCAATAAATCTATAATGGCGGACGAATGGTGAACGGACGGAGCCACGGAGGAGAATAGCCGGACGACGGTGGTCGGTGGAGGCGTGGAGTAATGGGCCGCGAATCTGCAAATCTTCGATGAAGATTTCTGATGGAGTGATGGATATGCTGGCTGGGGCGTCGAGGCAGTAGCTGAGGATATACATATACATATACAGCCCCAAAACGACGACGTTTTGGGGCTGCATAATTTTTGCCAGTGGGGCCCCCATGGCAGGTCCGCTCTTGTCCTTACTTCTCACTCTATAAATACTGCCTTCTCCCCCTTTCCTCTCGCCATTTTTTTGCTTCACTGTAGGCGCGGTGCACAGAGAGCTAGAGAGAAGGAGGAGGAGGAGGCTAGAGAGAGAGATAAGGCGGTACTCGCCACTCGGAGAGCTACGCAGGTCGGTCGTCTCGTCTCGTCTCGTCTTTCCGCTGTGTATGTTCTTTCTCGGGTCTCTTTCGTGTCAAGATTTTATCTTTCCTCTCTCTATCTCTCTTTTATAATCACTGTTCTTCGTATTCATGATATGTTAAATTCCATAATTCCAATTGTGATTGATTATGGGAAAAAAGGGGTTTCCTTTTTCGTTTCTTTAATTTAATTTTATGTTTAGCTGAAATTATATATAGCATAACCTAGGATGCAGATATATTGTCGTTTTTTACGTTGAATTCGCTTTGGAAGTCAATGTTGTGTACAGGTTTAGCCAAATAAGGTAATTGTTTAGTAATATTATTGACGAAACTATTTTTATTCCATGAATGTAAGGAGATAGATTTGTGCATATTACTTATCCTCTTGTAATTTAGATGGAGATATACGGTGCAATTGTTCAAAGATGATATCTTTGCCATAATATGGCTCGATCTCTGCGCTTTCCAATTAAGTGCTACATTATGGATGCTATTTAGCCTCTTTAGCTGTTTTTGTTATCATGATCTGGTAGACTAACATATTTTCTTGTTAGCTGAAGCTTGATTGGCAAAGTACTGCTTGGTTCCCAATTTGATAAAATGTAGACTTCCTAACATCCGTAGTGATAGAGCATTGGTCCTTCCAGCATATGTTGATGGTTTCTCGTATTGTGGTGCTCTACAGACGTCGAGTGCTGGGCAGCTAGGTTGTGGGACTCATCCGAAAACTCGCGCTTGAAGATTCACTGAAGCAATGGAGGTATTTGGCAAATCTATGGTAGCCATGCCTACAAATGTTATTTTTCTGTCGAGTATTCTTGGCCAAGATGAGCCAAACCCTGTTCACAAGTGCGATTGGAAATGTGAAAACGAGCATGTGTGTGGGAACATGTACAGATGCAGACTAACTGGGCTGACCCACATTTGTGACAAAAACTGTAATCAGAGAATTTTGTATGACAATCATAGCTCCCTCTGCAGGGTGAGCAAGCAGATTTTTCCATTTACGCCCGCTGAAGAGCAGGCTGTGAAAGGTATACGGAGGAAGTTTGATGCTGATAGTTCACCCTCTGACAGCTGCGCTTTTAAGCGCAGGCGGGATGCAACCTTCCATCCATCACCGTTTGAGAGATCTTTCTCTGCTGTTAGTCCCATATGTAGCCAAGTTGGAGATGGAATGGACATGAGCTAGATGTTAACTGGTTATTCTATTTTGCTTTTTAGTATGCTCTCATGAGACAATAATGGAGAACACTTTTATAAGACCATCTATATATGGCAGGCTAGATTGTCTTGCCAAGTCTGTAGGAAGTACTTCCATAACTTACTAGGTGATTTAACTCTATTATGTAGCTGGACTTATTATTATCACATTTGAGCTCCTTTAGCGCAACATTAAAACTCAAATCTCTGACAAAGTAGCTCAGTATTTTCTGCTCGATGCATGATACAGCCATTTGATTTTGTCGGTCTATTGCAGATCTTCGTTCATTGTATTTTCAAGTTATGGTGTTATCGCTTGACCAAGCTTTCTTATTTTGTATTGACCAGCACCATCTCACAAATTCCTTTGTGAGACGTTACTTATTCTTTGAAGCACCTTGCCTTGACTCATTTGCTTTACTTGTATCAATACTACAGAGTTACAGAGTATTACTATTTCTAGAAGCCTTAATGTGACAGGATGATAGATGGAAATATTGACACTGTTGCCTCATTTTACCGAAATTTTCCATTTCAATTCTAGTTCATTTTCTTTATTGAGTTTGTATAAGCTAACCTGATCTTTATTTCTTTGACTTCCTGTGCTTTACAGGTTTAGGTAATAATAAGCTGAGCTCATTTCTGGTTCTTTGTTGTTTAGTTTTTTATATGTTATTTTTGTGATTTACCAGTTATATATGTGGTGCCTAAAATAATGTTGTTTTTGCAGGAATTGAAGGGTTTACAATTGGGAGACTTGATATATAACTTCATATATATTGATTTGCTTTAATTAGAAGTTTATTTACGAATATGGCAATGAGTTGTTGATTATTATTGTGTTTTTTCTTTATGCAGGATAAAATATTGCCCAATGAAATAGTGTTTCTTTGGAAACTCGGATTTCCCAATTCCCATAAGTTTGAGGCCTCACCGTCAAAGGCAGACCATGTTCACCTCAAACATAGTTCTCCACTGTCGCACACGTGTTAACAATGAACTTGTGAAAGCTAAACCCTAAACTGTTGTTCAGTGATGTGCGTAAACAGATGCCCTGCTACTGACTAAACATCGTAATTACCATCTGCAACTACCAGATTGTCAAGATCTTCAGGTTTTTCCAAGGTATTCTCGGTCCTGCTTTTAGTACACATTAAGTGCTACAGTTACAATCGATGTTGTAAAAATCCCGCCTAGTCGGTCTAGGCGGCGCCTAGACCACCTAGCCAGCCGAATAACCCCCCCACAAAAAAAAAGCTATGTGGTTTCAGACACCCAGCGAGACGGATGGACCATAGACTCCAGCAGCCCTGCCTCCGTCTCCACCTTTAATTTGCTGCTCACCGGTCACCAGTCACCACCAAGAACTGACAACAGAAGCTGCTGTGGGAGCCATGCAGCCCCGAAATTGTTTCCCAGAAGCTGCCATGCTTGGTTCAGATCTGCTCGCCGAAGGAATTGTTGCCGCAGCCCTCTTCACCACGAGAAGGAGCAGATCGACGCCGAGCTGTGGCGACGGCAGCGAGAAGACAAGGCAGCAAGAAGACAAGGCAGCAGCTCCTTCCAGCGGTGAAGCAGCAGTCTCCTCTTGGCCTTGAACCTCCATCTCTCTCCTCGACCAGCAGCGATGGTGGTAGGCGACGGCGGTGGAGGGCGAGCTAGCTGGGCAGAGCGGCGGCGATGGGAAGAGCTCCGGCGAGGTTCCTCTCCTCTCCCCCTCTGTTTGGCAAAACAGCGTGACCAGCAGCGAATAGCATCAAGGAAATGGTGGAGATCTGCTCAAGTTGGTTGACTTGGTTCAGATCTGCTTGCGTTGTATCTAATTATCTAGTATCTACTGCCGGCACCCTAGCCTCTAGGCACCCCTGGGCGCCTAGCGATTTTTTCAACATTGGTTAGAGTTCCAGATGTTTTGTTCTTCTAACAGTGATCTCACGTTTTGCAATTTCATCTGATAAGTTCCCACTTTTGCAGCGACTCCAGAAACACAATTGCTGGAATAAACATATACCGTCCCCAATCTCATGAAAGTGCAGGGATTGTCATCGGCAGCAATTCTGATCGTGATCTCGCATTTGCAATTTCTTCTGATCAGTTCCCACTTTGCAGCAACTCTAGAAGAAATTTGTTGGAATCTCAACATATACCTCCAGAATCTCAGGATAGAGCAGACATTCTTGTGCTTTTAGTGAATTAGTGGTAATCCAATTACGAGATTTATTGCTCTAGAGCTTTACAAAGTTTTTACTCATGTAATTTGCAATCTCTATAAAGATCGAGTAGTGCATTCTATGATGTTGCATTGAGTGGTAGCTCAGCAACTAAAATGGGTTTGATCTTTCCTTGTGATTCTCATTTTTCTTTGTAATCAAGAAATGAGATATTTTATGGTACATAGTATTCTCTTTGAAGTTGCATTCTATATATTGATTGATGTTGTCCTTTGCCCATGTACATAGAAAACTGATTTACTTTCTAGAACAGTGAAATTTCACAATTTTGCTTTCAATCAAGATATGATCCATGAAGAGGGTAAAGAAAGGAATTTCTTCTTGTTGAGGCCACCCAAGATAAAAGGACAAAGAAACCCTAAACCAAAACTGTGATATTGCGGCTGATGATGAATTTCTTAAAGCAATTTAACGTCATGGATTTTGGTATCTCCTATGTTGAAATTAAGTTGAAACCCTCTTCTTCAATGAAAAATATTGACAGGTTACAAATATATGGTTCTCCCAGGGCTCATACTCCTGTTGATCAGAAACCAGAATACTATGATAACATCCTGGAAAACATGTCTCATTTCATTGCTTTTCTCAACATTCTTTTCATACTCTTCTGAATGCACATTCACCATTACTAACAATTGTCCATATACAATATGGCCCGGCACGCTAGCCGGTTCAGGAACGCCTCAACTTTCCACAACCGGATTTCAGTTGAATTCCGGCCAGACTGCCGGCATTTCTTGTGTTCCGGGGTGGTCCGGCCGCATTTGGGGTAGGACCAGTTGTACCTTCGATGCATACGGCGTTGGCTCGTGTGAAACCGGGGATTGTGGCGGAAAGCTCGAATGCGCCGGCATTGGCGCCACTCCACCGGCCTCGCTCTTCGAGATTACCCTCGGCAAGGGAAACCTGAAAGACTTCTACGATGTCAGCATAGTCGATGGCTACAACTTGCCCATTGTCGCGGCCCCGCTAGGGGTATATGGACAATGCAATGCCACTGGCTGCATTTCCAATCTCAACTATGGTATGTTCGGTCTATTTGTCGTGTACTAACGGTTTAACCTTTTAGTTAAAACGAAACAATTATGGCCCGGCAGGTTGTCCCAAGGAACTTCAAGTGGTTGGTGGAGAGGGCGGAGATGTGATTGCGTGCAAGAGCGCGTGTGAGGCGTTTGGATTGGACCAATATTGCTGCAGCGGAGAGTTTGCGAATCCATCGACTTGTCAGCCATCGTTCTATTCCAGCATCTTCAAGAGAGCTTGTCCCAGGGCTTATAGCTATGCGTTTGATGATGGAACCAGCACTTTTACCTGCAAGGCTTATGAATATCAAATCATTTTTTGCCCCAAGAAGTAAGACAACCTCTACTCCGTCTGACAAAAGTTTAAGATTTTAGAACAATTCGGTCAAGTTGGTTAGACATTTAACTTGATAATAATTATAAAGTTACAAGTTCGACTTTTAGTTAGAGTGGCCCATTAACCTTCCTGATGTGAGATGATCATCTATGAGAACTTAAGTTGGTTTATCTCTCAATCAGATTTTTCTAACATGGCAATTGATATTGCTGTCAATAATATTAAGTATAATTACATATCATATTATTGACACTTGATAATACTCAATATAATTAAATGTAATCTATATGATTATATGACATTATGATAACCTTAAAAAAATTAACATTTGTGTGAGACCGTCTTACGGATCACGATTTTTAATTTTTTTTAATTAATGGGTCATATAATTGATCTCATTATTAATTAAAGGCCTGACCCCTCTCACAAATTGAGACTAGTGATACAGCCTCACACGAGTTTTTACCCCTTAAAATGTGTCAAAAGTTTGCAATATACATTTCTTTTTGTTTTTTTCCCCTAAAACTAATCAATTTACTCATATACCATGACCAATTAATAGGGGTAACAGTGCAACGAGACCTCCTCCTCCTCCAACTTATGGTGGTGCTCCTCCGCCGCCTCCTCCATCGTATGGCGGTGCTCTTCCTCCACCTCCTCCGTCTTACGGTGGTGCTCCTCCGCCTCCTCCTCCATTGTATGGTGGTGCTCTTCCTCCACCTCCTCCGTCTTATGGTGGTGTGGTTATTATGCCTCCGCCCATTGAAGAAGAAAGCAGAAATGGGAAGTATGAAGGAGGGATAGTGTCATCTTCATCAAAGACTCTGCCCTTCCCAGCATTGATTGCCATCTTTATTTTCAGTCTGGTTTTGCAAGCATAGGCTTGACAATAATGGTTATAACAATTGGGTTCATGCAATCAAGATGTTCATGAACATATAAAATAAATAAATAAAGTTGATATTCTCCCGCCCACTAATGATTTCATGGAGCCTCATTACAATTTTAAGACTATGTACCTCGCATAGTTTAAATTTATTACTTTTAAGTATTTTCATGTTACGTTCGTTTCTCTTATTATTTGTTGAACAACATGATTTTCAACTCAATTTTTCTAACTCGATCTCAAGTCTCAATTCATTTCTAATTTTATAATTTCTTTAAACCCTTAATTACGAAAAGCTTAAAGTTAAAGTCAGATATAACAAGACACCTTAAATTGGAACCACCTTGTCGCGTTCACATATATAGGTTGAACCCAAGGATTAATTGAGTGTGACATTTTAGTCTTTTAAGAAAGGGAAAATGGTCAAATTAGCCCCTGAACAATAGCTGAAAAGTCAATTAATCCCCCGAACATTTAAAAAGTACAATTAGGCCCTTTAACATGTAAAATTGGGGCAAAAAAACCCTAACAACTGGTAAATGACCTGCAATTGCAGGTCATTTAGGGTTCAGGGGAAAATCCGGCGAACGGCGCCGGTCGCCGGACTCCGGCAGAAGGCAACCAAAGAGTCGCCTTCCGCCATGGAAGGCGACCCCAGGAGGAAGGCGACGGCCACTGTCGCCCTCCTCTTGGGATGGCGACCAGTTCCTCTGGTGGAAGGCGACCATTCCATGGCGGAAGGCGACCTTTTGGTTGCCTTCCGCCGGAGTCCGGCTACCGGCGCCGGTCGCCGGATTTTACCCTGAACCCTAAATGACCTGCAATTGCATGTCATTTACCGGTTTTTGGGATTTTTTGTCCAAATTTTGCATGTTAAAGGGCCTAATTGCACTTTTTAAATGTTTGGAGGTCTAATTGACTTTTCAGCTATTGTTCATGGGCTAATTTGACCCTTTTTCCCTTTAAGAAATAAACTTTATGGAGAAGAAAAGAAATAAACTTTAATTTGAAGCAAAAGGGAGGCAAGCGTTGAAATGGCAAAATCCATGTAACTGAACCCAACTCCAAGGGACCGTTTGTTTTTTGTAATTTCCACATAATTAAAGTCTTGAGAAAACAATTATAGAGCATATGTGTGATAGGAATTAATTTATTGAAAATAATAATAATTGATTCATTTAAATTTTCATTAAAAAAAAATACTTTAGATGACTACTTCAAACTTAAAATGTCAATAGGGTGTTCCCCATGGCAGTGATGTAAAGTCTTCTAACGTAACTCTAATTTGCACATATTCGGTATTCTGCGGACAGTTCAATTCGTTAGCTTGTTGGTTTGATAACCACAAGATTTCAAACTTGCTTTTTAACGGAAGTGACATTAACATTATCGATTTGAGCCGGTGAACTATAGACACTAAAATTACAAGACAGACTTTATCTGTAACATGCCTTCAAATAATAACTCGGCACTTTTTTTGTAAATCAAAGATAACATATAACAACTTTAGGCAATGTACCTGAACTTAGTAAGCAATATACCAACCAAATTTCCGAATTGAGCAAGCAATATACCAACCAATGTTTCGTCGTTTCCCTTATGATTAACAACTACGTCCACAATAATCCGATAGCTAATTAACCAATATTCAATATAAAAGAATACTCCACAGATATTATTGCATACTTCTTTTTAATTAATTTGGAGTTAACTAAGTGACAAATATTTCATGAAAACAAATAATTTTTCAATTTTAAAATTTAAGGAGAAGGGCACTTTTCATTATTGAGTTATAATAAAATAGGGAGTAATATTTTTTTTAACCCTCAAATATACCATCACAACTTTTTCATTTTGTTTTTTTTTTTTTTTGGTTGGTGATTAGGGAACCCGTTGAGGGTATGCACGTGGTAAACATTACTTCTGTGAACAAACTACATAGGATAGGTAAATTGCACTAGTAAGACCTGTAGTGACGAGTTTGATCAAGGGGTGTTGACAAAGATCGACACATAACCTTTTGATACGAAAATCATTCTCTACTCATTGGACCCATTTTTGGGGCAAACAAATTAATTTTAATATAACTCTACAAATTAATCTTTTTTTCTTGAGTGGCAATAAAACTCGTAGTCACCACTCGATGGACATGTATGATAATTTGATCAAGAAAGTGTTAACAAAAATTAAATTCGTAACTTTCAAGTATGAAAATCATATTACAACTACTTGGCCATGCCTCTTCTTCTAGGACAAATCGTGTTTTATAC
The DNA here is from genome assembly GCA_002525835.2 of Ipomoea batatas. NCBI lineage: Eukaryota > Viridiplantae > Streptophyta > Magnoliopsida > Solanales > Convolvulaceae > Ipomoea > Ipomoea batatas. The sequence continues at coordinate 13,419,822 of CM008341.1, read as the reverse complement.
GACGGGCTCAATCGAGAGATTGCTTATAAAAATATCTACAAATTGATTTTTTTATCATTCAATTGTTAACAAAATGACTTGTTTAACGACAAAAACACATGAACAAAAAATAATACTCGGTAATAATAATTTGTAAAAAATTAAGCAACAAAAGGGGGTGATGATATAATTAATAAACAAAAGATATTTTGTTATAAATAACGGTCAAAAATTACCATTCTGTTAAAATTTATAAATAATTTCAAACATTACTCATTAAATAAAAAAACAAACAAACATCCTTTCAAAAAAAAAAAAAAAAAACAAACAAACAAACAAATGTGATGGAAATTGTAGTATGATTGCTCAGGCGAGGCCCCGCAGCTTACATATGCGCCTCTCTCTCTCTCTCTCTCTCTCTCTTGCAGGCCGCAGGCTACACCTTCAGTTTGACGCGCAATCTCCCTTCCATTGTTTCCTTCTACTTCGGGATCTCTGTCGCTCACTTTTCTCCCAAGTAAGACAATGTCAATCATTCTTTAGCTTTCTCCTTTCCGCTTTACTTTCCTATTTCTTCACGCCATTTTCCTCATCGTCAACTTCGCATTTCATTCACTTCATCGTTTGATTCTCTTTTAGCCACGACTTCCGCCATTTTTTGTATCCATCACTTGATTTATCTTCAATCTTGATCTATATTTCCGTGCGCTTTACTTACACCTGCTGCTTCAGTTTCTCTCATGGCTGCTGATCTAATTTATTTGTGTTTAAACGTGTTTAGTAGTGATTTTGTTAGTTTATTCTCTGTGAATTTATGTTATTTGTAGAGATACTGTATGTGTTTTGTATATATCATCGTATGACATTGTGTTTGAGATCTTTAGCTAATTTTTGAAATCTTGCTTAATTATGTTTGGTACTTTTCAGGCGTGTGTGTGTGTATTTCCACGGCTTAAAGATTTGATTGGAGAATCAAGAATTCTTCATGCTGATTGATTTTATTTTATTATTTTGCTG
>CM008341.1:13348827-13358946 GCA_002525835.2 Ipomoea batatas | reverse complement strand
AGCGTCAAGCAAGGCCACGTCGATTGGCTGACTCAAATCCCTAAGCTTCTCCGCCGCCATGGAAGGATCAGAGAGTGATAAACCCTTTAGAGAACCGAAGGTCCACTTCAAGCAAACCCTAGAAAGCGTACGGAAGACGATACAGTCGTTGGAAGAACAGTCCACTCCTCGAGTATAAATAGTGAGGTGTAGAAGAAGCAGTTATAGAAAGGATAGGAAAGATAGCTTCAAAATGAAGCAGAAGAGTTTAGTGAGAGAGAACGAAACTTTGAAATTGGTTATAGCCCTTCCCTCCTCTTTTATATAGAGAGAGAGAGCGAGCGAATGACGTTTTTTTTTTTTTTTTAATAGTAAACCTAAATAAATTGAAAATCGGGTCCGGACCGGTGTGTCCCGCTGGCTCCATAGGGCTAAGGCGAATGAGAATAGGGGGAAATTAGGCCCGCGTCTAAATCTTTTTGTTTTTTTTTTTAACCGTCCAGATCTACCCGCGTTCTCTCGAGGTGTCCAGGGGTAATCGTCACTTGTGAAAATTGAACCCAAGTTCACTTGTTATTTGAGTTATCCCATTGAGTTCTATACACGCTTCTTTATGGTAAAATACTATAGGCTACCGCTCCTAGAATTGAATAATCCATGGACATGCGCACACTAGGGATGGCAACGGGGTGGAACGGGATCGGGGAATAGGGCCCCCGTCCCCGAAATTCCTCCCCATTCCCCGTCCCCACCTCGTTCCTTGGTGGGGCATTTCCCATCTCCGCGGGAATTTTCGGGGACAGAAAATTCACGCGGATATTTTTTTGAATTATGTCAATTTAAAAAAAATTAATATTATGAAAAAGAAAGTAAGCCTTGAATCCTTAAACAAAGTCCAACTTAACATACATAGATTAATAAAATTAAAATAACCAAACTCTAAAATTATTGCAAATATCCAAAGTTTCAAACTTTCAAACAAAAATACATAATCATAAAATGCCCAAACACTTTAAATTGTTTCAAACCCATTCAAAGTCCAAAGTCCAAATATAAGTACATAACAATACAAGTGAACCCACTCCCATCATCCATGCGGGAGTGTAAACCGGGACACCGGATGCCACTAGAATATATAATACGAAGTATATAATATATACTATATATAATATATAATATAATAATATACGGGGAATCGGGGATCGGGATCGGGGTCAGGGCGAGGAATACCCTCCCCGTCCACGGCGGGGATTAGGAATTTCTCCCCACCCCCGCCTCCGTTCCTCGAAATAATTCTCTGAACCCGCCCACAGTACAAAATCAAGCACTACCCACTAACCCACTATGAAACAACCCTCTACTCACCGGCGGACTAGCCCAAAAAAAAAAGAAAAAAAAAAAAGAGACATCCCCTTACCTTGAACCGGATGGACGGTCTCAGCAGACCAGCGAAGAGACTGCAACGGCGGTGGGAGGGACATTGCGGCGGCGGCGACGACGTATCACGATGAGGCAGTGCTCGGCGTTGGTGGATCGTGACAGCGGATATTGTGACCGGCATTAGCGAAGGTGACTGCGGATATAGTAGACGATGAGGGTGTGGTCGGTCAGACGACAAAGGGTGGACGGCTAGAAAGTAACTGTGGACAAAACTCAATTGTGAAACCCAACTCAAATAGTGGCCAAAGACCTTGTGGTTAAGCGGCATGAAGTGATTCTCCCAAGTGGGAGGTCATGGGTTCGAGTCTCAGTGGGAGCAATGTTGACTCGTTAGGCTTCAATAGGTTGAGAAAGTATATGGACATATACTACATGTAATAGGGTCAATAATATTTAAAAAAAAAAAAACTCAAATAGTGGAATACAAAAAAAAATAAAAAAATAAAAAAATCTCAATACCAGTCAGCAATAACTCCCCCAAATCACTAAAATACCCCTCCAAATAATGTAAGTTACATCACCGCATTCTCAAAATTCCGTTTCAATACCAACAATAGGTATAGTGTCATTTTCACACACAAATATTTCATATATTGTTTTTTTTTTTTTCATATATTATTAACAACTTGAAATGCAATTAGTATTGGTGATAATATCATTTTGAACAACTTAACTGTGTAAATGACAAATGTGAGCATATATTGTACAATGCAGTGATTAAAAACAAGTCATCATTGTTATTTCGTTTATCGAAGATTAAATAAAAGTGATATTTGTTTATATTGCTAATCATCATTGATTATTATTTGACTAATGCAATTGTGTTAGTAAAAGTATGATCTATATAAATGATCGCAAGTTAAATTAAAGTTGTGCAAACAAATAATTGATTTTTCATTTGACATTCGGTTCACAATAAGATTAACTTAAAATTTGTTTTAAATTGCGCGTTCATATACTCTTACTAAAAATAAGTTTGAAAAAAAATTGTTTATACATTAAAAAATTGAATTCCTAACCTTACAATTCTATACAATTGTAGGGGGTATCGACTTATGGTGTGTGTATTTGACCCAATAATTTGTAGTTATTAAGGAGGATTTCTCGAATACCTGAAAGATAATTATAGAAAATGTGAAATATTGCCTATCAAGGTGTAGGCCATGAGGTGAAGCACATTGATGGGATTATAGGTCCAAACGGGAGAAAAAAAGATAAATATGACACCAAGATAATGCGAACAAATTGTTCAAAGGTAGTTGGATGGTAGTGCACAAAGATTGTCCATGGCTAATTTGTCATCCCTTTATTGTCCACGAAAGAATACAAAGTGCCCCCATTTATACAAATAGTAATGTTTTATTGTAATAGAGACAATCAATCCATATGAGACGAATGAAATTAGATTTGTTTGAATATACTATTGCTCCATAGTTGTAATGTTTTGTAAGCGTTTACGCTGTTAAGAAATACAACTACAAAAACCCTTGGAGCATTCATAACAAGTCATTTTCCCAATTGTTGAGGCAAACAAGTTAATAGGGATGAGAGAGACAATGAACGAGGAAAAGAAAAAAAAACATACTCCAATAATGCTAATATGTGGTCAAGCGGCATAGCTGTGACATTCCCAAGTGAGAGGTCACATATGTTCGATCCTTAGTGGGGGCGTTGACTTGTTGTACTTCAGTAGGTTGAGAAAGTTTGGCTTGTTGTACTTCGAGAAAGTTTGTATGAACAAATACTCTACATTAATATGGGTTTGTGCACAGTGTTTGAGAATGGATGGTGGGTAATGTAAGTTGTGTTTGGCACACAAATCATGGTTAACGAGCATGTCATCACTGCTTCACAATTTTTTTTCATGTATTTCATGTATATTTTTTTGTTGGCTTGACAAAAAATTCACAGATGAGTTTTGCTAATGTGATTGCTTTTACCCTCTCTATTTCCTGGTTTCTTAATTACCATTGTCATTGGATTTGAGGCATAGTGAGGCATCTAGATTTATAATCTGATTAAAATTGAGCAAATTCTATTTGTGAATGAAAGTAAATCGTAAAGTCTTTCCCATCTAAATAGAGATTAATAATAATAATTTTTGTATGAGGATATTCAGAACGAAAGATTTCACGTTTGAAGTTGTAATTAATTTGCTTTCAAAAAAGAAGAAGAAGTTGTAATTAATTTGATCACAAAGAGTTGCATGCAGGTTGATTATTATCTTTTCGGGGCCGCTTCCGTATATCACGGCAACACTTGACTTATGAAAACCAGTCAACTCACTTTACGGCTATTGCCGATTTGCCGGTGTGGTCCTTGTGCAATGTGGAGCGTGCAAGTGTGCAACAGAAAGAAATACTCCGTACTAACTACAAAGTTATCAGTTTTGGGCCTTTAAAGTAAAGCTATATGCGGCCCACCTTATCTTTCCGGGAGAACTTAAATGCCCATGGGCCGCAATGCGGCCCACCTCATCTATCACGGCAAGAGTTAAATGACGAAGACCGTAAGTCAACCGACCACTTGCCAGTGTGGCGCGTGCAGCTAACCGCTATCCGTGGCTATAACGCTTTAAAAAAACCCCTCGCAGCACAAGGCACAAGCAAAACCGCAAAAGCCCAAAATTGAGCTTCCATTTCTGCAACTCAAAACTCAAAACTGCTAGGCGAAAAACATTCAGAGGAAAATGAACATTTTCCGGTTAGCCGGCGACATGACCCACCTCCTCAGCATCATAGTGCTCCTCCTCAAAATTCGTACTACGAAATCCTGCGCAGGTACGTATATTTCACTCTTCCTATTTTCAATTTTTCTGGTGTTTTGCTTTTCTTTCTTCGTTTCTTTACGTGTTTAGAAGCGAAATTATTGAAATGATCAAAATCGTAGACGATTAATTTCAAAATCGGTTATGGATATTTGCAAAAAATATAAAGGTGGCTAGTATATAGTTGTCAATTTGCTGTGCAAGATCAGTAGTGCTCTTAGAAGTTCGTATTAGATAGTCTGATTTGATTATGCGATGTGAATGTAGCCAAAGAGGTCTAAAGGCAGAATAGTAATGAGTAGTTAGATGATTTCGAGAGTGTTGCTGTGAAATCGTGAAGTGCGAGAGTGCACGGTGCAGACTGGTATATTGTGATGGGAATTGTGGTTATAGTAAAACTAATCCATGATTTATTACCCTGTACTTGCATGCATGATCGTTTGTGCATAGATCCTGTTGCTGAGAGCTTGATACTGGCAAGATTCTATATATGTCTAAAAGGAATTTATATTAACTGCTTAATAATTGGCTATATACAATGTAAGACATTGCAATGTGTCACTATCAGGAAGTTCAGCTCTATGAATTAACTAATACTGTGATAATTTTTATAAACAACTTCTTCAAACAACAGGAACTCATACAAACTTCAGAAGAAGGGGGTTTAACCATTTTTATCATTAATATGCTATATTTATAAATTTTTAAGAACTTTTATTTGCTGCATTCTCCATCATTTGTTTTCTGTCATTTATTTCCATTTTTAAAAAAATTGTGTTAATTTTTTGAATTTAGGATTTGGACTCTTTGATCTGTGAAACGTCTCTTGTTTGTTTCAGGGATTTCATTGAAGACTCAAGAACTTTATGTTATAGTCTTTCTCACTCGATACCTGGACTTGTTTACCAGATTTCACTCTTTCTACAACACTGTAATGAAACTAGTCTTTATTGGAACCTCACTCAGTATAGTTTGGTACATGAAGTTCCATAAAGTAGTCAAGCAAACATACAGCAAGGATCAAGATACTTTGCGACACTATTTTTTGATTGTACCATGTTTCCTATTGGCACTTTTGGTTAACCATGAATTCACTGTGATGGAGGTAAGTGCTGTTGATACCTTAGCTCAATATATCTTAGTTTATCTTATTCTTTTTTCCTGTTGGGAAGGGCGTGTGACTTGTGAGGCTTGAATCCGCGGATCCAAGCTATTTTGGTATGATAATAGAGGCATGTGCTATTGATACCTCAGGTGCCCAATATATTTAATTTTATCTGCTACTTTTCCTTTTGGTAGGGGTGTGTCGTGGGGCTTGAGTCTATGCTCCAAGCCATTTTGGGACAATGCTAGAGAACCTCATAGTCAGTAGGATGAAAATAAGATTACTGATGGAGAGATTTGAAAAGAGACACTTGCTATTTATTCTACCAAGGTCTTCTGTGGAAAAGTAATAGTTTTTTATTTGCTAAGTGCTCTTGATCCTTTTTACTTGGATTCAGGTCTTCATTCTTTAATATGTTTGGGATAGGAACAAGCAGTGGTTGGAGGGTGTAAGTGTCAGGAGGAAGCTTAGTTGTGTATATCCTGTTACCATTTGTGGGCAATCATTGATACATATTCCATATTTCCATTATTACTCATTTACTGTGTAGTTTTCTATGGACACTGCCTGAAATCTGACTTCTTCTTTCAGTTACTTTGGACTTTCTCCCTGTATGTTGAAGCAATAGCAATTCTACCTCAGTTGATATTACTGCAACGATCAAAGAACATTGACAACTTGACTGGAAAATATATATTTCTTCTTGGGTATGACATCATTCATACTATAGAATTGTTCCCCCCACCCCCACCCCCCCACAATTAGTAGACTTTAAGATAAACATTATTGGGCATTACAGAATACAAACCTGATGACACTTATCTAAGCTTCATGTGTTTTCACTTCTTTAATGTTTAGCTTGGCCACTGATCATTCACATAGCTCACATAAAATCACATGTACTTTTACTAGGTTGACATATAGTAGTTCTATCTTTTGCTGTCTGTTCCTGTTAATTATGATTGAATGTCTGACAGTTTTTTTTTTTTTGGGTTTCAGTTCTTACCGGGCTTTTTACATCATCAATTGGATCTATCGTTTCTTTCTGGAAAATCATCAATACCGCTGGATCCGTGAGTCACTTTCTCTTTCCAACATTGTGTTTTTTTTATCTGCAAACTTTTTTCCTCAATTTGTCTCAACTTCACTGATTTTATTTATTTATTTTTTGCCGAACATAGCTTGGATTTCTGGCTTTGTTCAGACTGCTCTTTATGCTGACTTCTTCTACTATTACATAAAGAGGTATGTTCTCCCTCATCCCATTCCAGTTTCCACCCCCCTTTCTTGTTTTTTTTTTTTTTTAAATATAAATTTAAAAAATCCCAAATAAAAGGTGTGAAAAAAGAAGTGAAGGGCCTTTGTTGGATAAGGCACTCTTTGTCTCTTTGCTTCAAGCCTTTTATGGAAGTGTGAACACTGGGCATGCTGAGCATGAGTTAGACCCTTGACCACTTAAATGCATTATGGTTTCTACATTGATCTATACTAATGACTGGCCAATTTTCTGTACTTAAATGCATTATGGTTTCTACATTGATGTATACCAACAACTTGCCATTTTCTGTCTTCAGCTGGAAGAGCAATGAAAGCCTCAAGCTTCCTGGCTGACTTGTACATTTATCAGTTTGGGTAATGATGAAAGGGAAAAGGCTGTTCTGCATAGACTAGAGCGTTAAAAATCGTGAAGTTTTTGTATCTTCATAGGCTAACAATCCACTCCTCACCCCCTATGCCTTCCCTTTATGGTATCAGCAAGCCAGACCTTAGCATAATTGCTTTGTTCTATTTTTCAGTTATCAGTGTACTACAGTTCTACCATGTGTCTTGAATTAGTTGAATCTAATCAAATCATGCCTGTCCACATATACTTGATGGTGACTAAGAATGGCCAAATCTTAGAATTGAAACATGTGAATTGCAGTTTATAACTTTACATCAGTAGTGCATAAATCAGCACTAGAAATAGATAATGTGCATTTGGTTAGTTTCTTGCTCGGTGTGTTTGTGTGTGTGTGTGTGTGTGTGTGTGTGTGTATATATATATATATTCCAGAAAATTATGATTATGCAGAAAGCTGAAGGTCCATTGAAACTCAAGCCTTATAGTTCTCACATCCCAACTATAAACCCTCTTTCTTTCGCTAGCAGCTATCCTTACCAGGGGAGAGATAGAATCCCATGTCACTAGGACTCTAGGAGAAAACACTCTCCAAGACCAACCCTATGCTATTATGCACCAGAACCCTTAACGCTTAAATGAGTTTTCACATTTTAGACACGTTTTTTTAAAACTTAATAAGAAACTTTATAAAATGTTTCAGGGTCATTTCTTAATTTTTTTTTAAATTGTGTTTTTAAAAAGGAATTAATAGATAAGGAGTAATAAATATTTATATGCATTAAAGAGAAGAAAATATTTTTTTTTGAGTCCTATTGACTCCATTACAATGTAGTATCCGTCCATACATATGTTCTCAATCTATTGAAGCACAAAGAGTCAATACCCACACTGGGTTCGAACCTATGACTTCCACTCGGGAGAGTCATAGGCTCATAGCTATGCTGCTCGACCATAAGGTCTTTGGCAGAAAAAAAATATTTATAAATTCACACTTATATTTGTATGTGTTTTGTATCTCTTGCATTTTCCTGGGTTCCGTTTCCGTTTTCTGGTATCTGAACCCTATGTCTCATGACTGCTTCAAGACATCTAGAGCTGTGCAAGGTTTAAGAACATTCATGTTGAAAATTTCAGACATAGATGGAGATGATCAAACTGCTTTTGCCTTGCCAGAAGAAGCTCCTGGATTATCCACTGCCCTCTCGGTATTTAGCTTCTTTAGAAGCATAAGATGGCATTGCAGAATCTGTTATGCAATTCCAGGTTAATACCAGTTTCACAATTTGTACACTTCTCCATAAAGTCTAAACAAAATGGACAATCACAATTCCAACATTTTAACACTAGATATCTAGAAATTGGCATACCTCAATATGCTGTTCCATAAGTTTTTTGTGAGCATCGAGTTGGGAATCCCAATTATAGTTGTCGGAATTCTCTCCACGATGCAAGTTGGAACTGCGACGCTGGGAGGGAGCAAAAGCATAGCATGGAAATTGAGAGCCATCTGTAGCTCTAAACTGATTTAGTTGTGACTGGCCTTGGCCTGAGTTTACACTAACAGAGCTCTCTAAAGGATTGTGAATGGGACCAGAAAACCTGCAAGCATGAGAGAATTAATCCAATCCTTGCACTTAGCTGAGTTCAGTTGATGAAAAAAATGCAGTGAAATAAAGCAATGGAGAAAATAACTGCCGTAATTGCATTCCTTCTGAAGGATAAACAAAAGATTTCTCGTATACTGAAGCAGCTGTGGCGGCAGCTTGGATCCTAGCTCGATGCTGGTTAACGCTGTCAAAACCGATGCAATCAGCTTGTGAACCCTGGGATGCGCTTTCAACATTTGTTCCTGTTTCCAGCCAAGAAGTTAGGCAAATACTTCAAAAGATAAAAAGAGGCATGCATCATGGAGAAGACATCATGCAAAGTCAACTTCCTGACAGCATTACACAGCTGTTGCCTAGTAAACAAAAGGTTTAATTTGCTAAATAGTGGTTAACATAAAATCATAAGTTCATACAGCACATACACAGAGGCAACTACATCTTGAAAATATAATTCAGAAAGTTATCCCCCGCATCTAATTATCATTGTACCATCAGTAAAGGACACAAGTAATAATTTATGTGTTCTAATTATCAAGAAGCATATAATGCACCTAGAATGATAAGAAAATTAACTTTTTTTTTTTTTAGTACTACTGACTCTGTTATAATGTAGTATCTGTTCATAACTACAGAAAATTAACTAATTAAGAATAGCTAAAGATCATAATAGCAAGAATGCTGCACCTTGTTGCACATTGGTTTGTGATCCCACAGTTCTTGTCACATCTTCATGTGGTACAACAAGGGCTCTGCAAGTAGGGCAGGTGTGCTGACGTTCTAACCATGAACGGAGACAATGCACGTGAAAAAGATGCCCACAGATAAGTTTCTTAGCAGTAGTCATCTCCTCACGGCAGATTATGCAAGTGGCATCACTTCTGCATAAGCATAAAATGCAATAAGAATAATTATGAGTAATGGCTCACTAGATAGGTTTGTTCGAGCAAACAACTCACGCATTGAGCTCGTTAGATGTAGCATCTGGGAAACTATCATTCATATTTGAAGTGATCTTTCGATAGCGTATGTAATCAGCAATGCGAATCTTGAAGTTGCGAAATGTCTCATAAAGTTCGTGAATCAAGTGAAGTGGTATACCGTAGTTCCTATAAAATCAAGAAACAAAAAAGTGAATAAATATATGATGCAATAGCGTCAATAACGAAGTGCAATAATACTTCATAATCTCTTCTAACAGAATCATATAGGGAAAGGGCATTGGAATAGCTGGGGAAAATATTCAATCATGAGCAGAAAACAATTTCCTAAAGCAAAGAAATCTACTTATCTTGAATAAACAGCACAGTAAAATGCGATACTCACATAAAAATCACGAGGAAGAAGCATAGATACATGGATAAGTGGAGCAAGTCTCGAATAAGTTCCAAGTAGAATGTGTAGACAGCTTTTCTCTCCCATTGCCCTTCCATAAGCATATCACTTACATAAAACACATATTTCAAAAAAGTTGACAGGGCAGTTGTTGCAAGAATCATGTACCTGAGAGAAGCCACCAAAAGGGATCATTAGCAAAAAGGGGACAGCAATACAGAAAATTTGAAAGAATTGAAACACAGCAAAGAATAATATAAACACA
>CM008341.1:13303078-13314235 GCA_002525835.2 Ipomoea batatas | reverse complement strand
CACATGATCCAACTGAACTGTTTTGAACTTGAGGTGCTTGTTGATGTGACTGCACATGCTTTCTCCTGGTTATACTCTTTAAGAGGTGTCTATGACCTCTAAGAAATCCCTCATTAGCAAACTCCCAGCGATCAGGGTCGACTTTCCTGAACCCCTGCTTGCCCAAAGAGAAAAGCAGACTATAAAAAAAGTAAAGGTCGCTCGCCAGCAACATATATGGAAGTCCTGTCAACAGATTACCAAGACAAGACATAAAAGCTATAACAGAGTTCTGACCATCAGGAGAAACCAGTGATGTCTCAGCTAAGCAAATCTTGAAAGGGACCAAATAATGAAATTATGCAACATGCTTAACTTGATAGTCCAATAATTGCTAACATTATTTCAAAGTTCAAGATAAAGCAACATGAAAATAAACCCTTATATCAGGAATTTCTCCGATTGGTATTTTTCCCAACCTGATAAATCACTGCTAAAGGTTTCAAATTTGAAACTTCCTACTGCTGATTTGTTTTAAATAAACAATATGGCCGAGATGATATTACCAAAATCTAGCCAGAAAATAGAGTAAATGAGTAATTTAGGGTTTAAATTAATTTATTTCCGCACTAAAGTTTTCCAACAAAAAAAATCTAATATGAAAAACATAAACAGAACAAAATAAATGGAAGGGTTATAACTTATAAGAAGAAGAAGATACTTACGTAAGTGTTCAATTGTCTGACAAAACTGGAGAAATTGTTGTGCTTGAAGTACTTGGGCAAAATATCTTTGGCGAACTCGGGGACGTTCCACACGACGAAACTGTTATTGCTCTTGCTCCAGGACACCACGGCGTCCGTCGACGGATCCTCCACCATATCGTACGTTTTGCTCAGAAAAGGCGGCGGCGAATTCCCGGCAGCCGCGGCGGCGCTTTCTTGACCACCGTCCATGTTTCACGATTACCCGATTGTCCTCCACTTAGGTAGACTCGCCTGACGCTTCTAACGATCAACGAAATTGTAGATATTAGATCAGGATAGAGAGAGAGAGTGAGAGAGCGATGAAGATGAGAGAGAAAGAGGTATGGAGGAAGGGAAAGGAAGGAATGGAGCGACGAGTGACTGGCACCAAGCGGTGTTAAGTGAGAACGAGAAGGGTCTTGAAGGACTGGAACTTTGCTTTACTCTTTGGGCCCCTCAATATTTCTAATTGCAAAACACACCTTATCTTTATTTTGCACCCTTGATTTTTGAAAATTGAAAATTTGACCATCAATGTCGCTATTCAATTTGCACATGTATTGGCTTTTCCGTATATACATTTCATCAAAGACAACTATCAATCTCTTTGGGAGCAATCTCATGGGTAACTCAGTTGGTCACAAAAAGTGAAGTTTGAAAAAAAATATCAGAAATCGAGTCTCATCAGTAGATATTCTTTCGCATCGGGATATGGGAGACCGCTGCAGTTAGGGATTCAATCTTTATCTATGTCGGGTTGGGATATGGGAGACCCTTGCTTGTTTTAACTTTATATGTAGCGATAAGATAATTCAAATTTTTGAAAATCAATATCTCAACGCAACCTCAAATAATACGGAGTAATAGATAATCTATAGCTTTTGTAGTAAGGCTATTGGAGTATTGGTAGTATCCATATTGTATATGAAAACCAATGATCTATATTCAACCTTAGAGCATCGCCATCAATGGTAGTTGTAGGAAATAATGTCAGAAAAATGTCATGTTGGCATGAGACAGGAGAGAAAAGAGAGTGAGTAGAGAGCATATGCAAATGAAGAATTTATTGCAGGTTAGTGGGTCCCACTGAGACAAAGTAATAGTTTATCATGCACGCGCGAGGGCTACATAGTGCGTCCAGCTGCACGCGCCTGACTTTATATATATATATATAATCAGTTTTTTTCCTCCCTTCTTATTTTCTCTTTCCTATCACACTTACAAAAATCACTCAAAAACTACGAAATAATTCCATTGATAAGGATGCTTTTAGTATTTTGCGCCATTAAACACTAGCCCATGTTACTTTACCATATTGGCTTTTAACATTGTTATCAACAATTTTTTTTTCTTAACATTGTTATCAACATTCATCCACTCACATAAGTTGCTCTTTGGGTCATTGATAACTAATTAAAACCTCATACTAATTTAATTTAATGTTAAAAACTTTCAACATCACCCAACACTCCCTTACTATCATTAAACTTATCCAATGATTATTATGTAACTGATATATAATATAATAAATTAAGATAAGAGACAAAGAATTTCTCCAAACCCCACAACAAAATTACAAATATATAATGTAATTCAAAAATAGAAATTGAGACCAAAATTAAATTAAAAGGAAATCAAAATGAATAAACTTAAGTCAAAACCTCAACCCGATTTATATATCCAAACTCAAAGTCAAACTATAAACTAAATTATAATAATATTTTTCGATATAAATTTATAAATCTCGAAATCATAATCTAATATGGGTTTATCAATTTTACTTTTTAATGTTGGTTTTAGAAAGTGAGATTATTTGTTGGATATTTAAGAGTCTATTATAAGTGTTCATTTTATTGTTGTTGTGTTTTTTTTTTTTTTTTGAAAACTATTCAATACTTATTATAATTGTTATATTGAGATTTTAAGGGGTGTTTGATTGGGGTGAATTACAATTTTATTCCCACGAAGTTAATGTAAGTAAATTTCTTCGTTTGGTTAGAATTACAATTCATTCATTTTCATAGAATGAGAATCTCATGCCCCAATTTGTTTTTTTGTTTTTTTTTTTTTGTAAGTTCCCAATTTGGTATTTCAATTTCATGATTTTTAAGAAGAAAAAAGAAAGATAATCTTGAAACAAAATTACTCCTATCCTTTTCTAACCTGTAATTGATGTATCGCCTCTCCCTCATCATCATAGCGTGATGAACCCTTTCTATGATGTGTATTTTAAAATATATATGTAAGCTTTTTAAAAACTTAACATTTGATTATGTTTAATTAGGTTGTGAAATTTTATTTTTATGAACTATTTTTTGAGATGTGAGCTTATGAAACTTAACACTTGACGAAGTATTTGCATGCAAATTAATTACAGTCTATATAATTCAATAAATACGGTAGATGAGTGGTAATTTTTTTAATGCTTGAATATGTAGATGGGTCTAAGAGATACTTATTATTTAAGATTTATAATAATAATAATAATATTTATTCCCTTTCAATTATCATGCATACCAAACATTGAAATTGAAATTCTCAATAATTCTAGTACTGCAAAGCAAACATTGGAATTTAAATTCACACTTTATTTTCCACATTATTCCTCTCATATGAAATTGCAATTCATTTTCCTTATAATTCCTTCCCTCCAACCAAACATCTGGTTAAAGTTATTTAATTTCTTTTAATTCATAGACTGTCCTTTTCCTTTTTTTTTTTCTTTTAATAAAGAAAACAACTCAGAATTGAAACATTTGGTTTAAAATTGGCCTGAATTGAAACCAACCCAAAATAGTTGGTTTAGTTTTGCTAACCAAAAATCTTCAATTTAGTTGTGATTTGATCTTTCAACCAAACCAAATCCTTATACGCCAGCTTCACATGTACGTGTTGTTATCTACATTATACCTATAGTTTTTACTAGTCTTTTTATTTTTTTATTTTTTCTTTTTATTGACTTATGTAAAAGTGGTCAACTAAAGGATTTTTTATAAACTACAAATTTTTTTGAAAACCAAAGAGTAATATATTAAATCAATGCAGAAATAAAGTCAAGCGGGATAAAATCCCAATACAAAGAGTTAGCCTGTAAGAAGGCTGATGTAGCAAGCGTGTGAGCACCTAGATTAGCAGTTCTAGGTACGTAATTAACTGAACAATGATTAAACGATGACATTAACTCCCTAGAGGCATTAATAGAAAACGTGACATAAAAGTAAAGATTATTGTTGTTCGCGGTTAACAACTGTTTGAGGTTGGAACAGTTGGTGTAGACATCCACAAAAGCAAGACCACGTCCCTTTAGCCAAGAAAGTACCTCCTTGCAAGCGAGTGATTAGACCATAAGTGGTGAAAAACAAGCGGGGAGCTGACCGTTGAAGGCTACGAGGAACACTCCATCATTTTTTGGGGGGGATGGGAAGGATCACCCTAAATAATCATTGGTTATATCTATTAAAAGTTATTATAACACTGTCGTTCTAAAAAACGTTACGAATATTCTCTTATGGCTCAAGGAACTCAATCCATTCACAATTCCTCTTGGGAGCAATTTTAGCAAGCTGATCAACGACCTCATTTGTGATCATTTTAATAAGTAATGTAGTCTTAAATAATGGATTTTGTCAAGGATCATTCAACCATCCGTTGCATGAATTATCAAATATAAATGTTTTTCCAAAAAAAAAATAAAAAATAAAATATAAATGTGATGTGACATGACTCGAAAATGTGTACCTAAATATATATAATATTGTTTTGTCTTGTACTCTTGTCCAGTGGGCTTGGGGCATTGACGTATGAAGACTTGTGTATTTTTAAGTCAATAAGACACCGCACTTGCCAAGCACCTTGTGTTCAATTGGCATGTAGTGATCACCCTTAGATGGGAGGTCATGAATTCGAGTCTCAGTGGAGGAGATCTCGAAATTGATTCTTTGTGCTTCAACAGGTTGAGAAAAAATATATAAAAAAAAAAACACCGCACTTTAAAGATTGAAATGTAATTATGTTACTCTAAAGGGTCAAAGTTTTACTTTTTAAAACTGTAGGGACGATAAACTCATTTCTCAAATATTGGGGGCCAAACTAAAAAACTAAGTCGGTACGTACTGCTGACACATGGCAGTTCAAATCGAAATTGTACGAATCTAAACTGTAAGCAAAAATAATTAATTAAAAGTTTTATCTTATTTTAATTTTTAATTTTTAATTTTTAATTTATATTTTAATATTCATTGGCGCTTATGAAATGGAGAGGTTCATTATCCTCTGGCGCCACCGCGTATCTTACCAGTAGAGGAAGAGCACACATCGCCGACGATGGTAGGCGGCGGCGGAGCTGATTGCATGCTTAGCTTGAGGGTTTCTTCTCTGTATTCTCCGTTTTGTGGTACCGGTTTGAAGTGGAATCCGCCAAGGAGAGCGAAACCGGGTAGGGTAATTTCGCGCTGCAAAGCGAGTCTGATCATGGATCCTGATTCTTTCCTAGTAGGTAGGCTTATCGGTAGCTATGGATTCATGAATATCACCAGGTAAGTTCGTCTCCACTGCTTGCAATTTCTGTGGATTTTCGTTTTTGTTTGACTTGATTACTAGTGGAGGCGTAATGCAACTCGCAGTTACTCGGGGCCGCAAGCTGGGATGGGGATGGGGATGGAATATTGCTCATCATCTCCAGAAGATGTTGGGCGATTAAGAATCCAGGATGTTGGAGAAGGAAATGTCAAAATTAGGTGATAATTTCTCATTCCATTGGACTAATTAGCATGTATACCATATCATATTTTTGTTCATAAAATTGATCAATATCATAAATGTCCTGTATGTATGAAAGAAGTTTAGTTAGAAACGAGCAGTTTAGGGATAGTTTCTTAATCGTGCAGGTAAAGGAATGATTCCGGTTCACAAAAAATACTCCAATGTAGTTTATTCTTGCTGCTGATACTATCACCTGCAGTGAATTTGCAGACTTTATGAAGGAAGAGTAGCTCAAGGTCCACGTAGAGGTACACCAGTTATTTTTAAGGTACTAATTCTTAGCCATCCTCTACATGGGAAATTCTATTAAGAGTTATCCAGCATGCACTGTTTGGTAATCTATCAAAAATATTTTCTCATTCAGGTCTATCCAGGTAAACAAGTTGGCGGTACTGAAGCTGATTCGATGGCAGCAAATGAGCTGAATGCTCATGCTTCCCTTCAAGTAATTTGATAATTCTTTGGTTTCAGTTGCAAGCACTCAAGCAGGTTTAAATTTGAGTATGATTAAGTATCCTGCTGAGATATTTGAAATGCCCACACTTTAACAGAGTAGTTCTAGAGGCATCTGTGAGAATATTCAAATACTTATTGGAGGATTTGAGATGAAGACAGGAGAGCAGGTTTGTTGTCTTCTATTTTAGCTGTATGCACATTTTTTTTGGGTGTAGGTCCAATGACAATAGTCAAAAGTTTATATGCCTTCTGTTTCCTCCAGTGGCTTGCTTTTAGGAATGATGGGAAATATACTGCTGCTGATTATGCAAGAATTGCAAGTGAGAAAATGCCAAAAAGTGATGGTGTAGGAAAACAGAAATTTTGGAATCCTTTTGAAAACGATGAAACCATAAAGCGTAGAAGATATTTTGTTACAAAGCTGCTTCGAGGTGCTATGAAAGGCCTATCCTATATGCATGATAATGAGACATTGCACCAAAGCCTTGGCCCTGCCTCTGTTGTTCTCAAGTATTCTGTCCACCTTCTGTTTTTATCTCTCTTCTTAATTTCCTTTTTGTTTTGGATTCTGAATGTTAATCATGCAACTCCTCAATTCATTTTAACGATATGGTCCAATCTCCTTGGATGACAGCACAATGGTTGAGAAAGATGCCGCTTATCTAGTTCCACGTCTCCGTGATCTAGCCTTTTCAGTTGATATTAGGTATGAACAAAGTTTTATTCATCAAAATATGTAGCAATTTAACCAAAACTTGTCTTCTTTGCAGCTATTAGCAATGCAATTCTGCTAGTGCTGTTTTCTCCACAACCTATCGGAAGTTAGACTATACCATTACAAGAATGTTTTATGATTGATAAGTTTACTAGTTAGAGCTTTGATGATATCACTTCATTAAAAAAAAAACAAAGCATTCACGTAGACACCTAGTGCTGGTAGGGGCTAGCATTTTTAATGAAGAAAAATATTAACACTCAGCTAACTGTTGGTTATTTTATTATTGAACAAGAGGTGAAAAGTGTGCTGAACTATTTCCCTTTGCAGATATTCTAAGATTGAAGAAGGTCCACAGATACTGTCAGAGGGACTATGGAGACGGGCCTCTACTGCTGGAGCTTATAGTCCCATGGAGAAAAGAGCCTTTGGGATCGCCGATGACATGTAAATGTCTTAAATTCCACCATGCTATCAAATAAGATTTCCAGATTACTTTTTTCACTGCATTGTTCTTCTGGATTTTGCAGATATGAAGCTGGTCTTCTTTTTGCATACTTAGCCTTCATTCCATTTTGTGAAGCAGGAGTCATGGACAGTCTCTCTTTACGAGTCTGTCACAACTCACATATTAACCACTGGATTAGTCAATTTCTATTTTTCATAATGCAATTGAACATTATTTTTACCTGATTTATTTATGTACAAATCTGGAAAATGCAGTCTTAACTCAGTGATTATTATTGTTAACATGCAGAGACTTCTGGAAAATACTTTTCAACTTGATCTTGAAGCTATAAGAGAGTAAGAGCATTTTTACTTTTTGGGATTTATTAATTCATCTTGTATGCTTGGGCAAAGCTTATGATTTCGATGGTGATTAAAATGAGTAGTTTACAGTTATGATGTTCTTAATCCATAGTCAACTGCAAGTTACTTAAGGATTATTAACGTAAATAGGCTAAATAGTAAATAGTGTTCAATTTATAATCCAATATCTTAGCCAAACATGTAAAAATTATTTAATATGTAAATCTGATTAACTAATCTTTTATACCCTGCGTTGCCAATATCTTCAAATAATTTTTCTTATTATATATAGTATTGTAGGTTTTCATCAAGAATTACTTGAAAAAAATATTCTAGTGCTCAGTATTCTTGCAAGTTCTATTTTTCAGGGATGTTAGGTAGACACACACACACACATATTGCGATGAGGGTTCTGCTGGATGAAGGTTGTTTTGTATCCTGTCCTGGCAGGTATTGTTTAGCTGATGACTGATTGTTAGAAGCTGTCAAGTTCTTGGATCTTGGTAATGGTGCTGGCTGGGAGTTACTGCAGGTTAGTAACGTTAATCTTGAAAAGCAAAAGTGACCTGTATTTCTTTGATTATAGAGTTACCTAAAGTAGAGAAATGAAAGCAACTGCATATATATTCATTTCATTTTCTTTTCCAAAATTAGATACTTAGAACTGGATGACTTCTCCATGACGCTTAATCCCCTTACACATGGGAGAAGTTTTCCCTCTGCTACTGTATGCATTTATAATACCAAGTTCTTAAATAATATATACACACTACTGGTGAACGAATTTTGTGACTATTAGTGGTAATGACTCTAGAGGTCCAACACAACCTACAGAGATATTAATGAGCATAGATAATTTAAAGAAAATAGATCGAGACAAGATTTTAAGCTCAACTAAATATTTTGGATGAAGGTTGCTAATGGTTAGAGTCTTAGAGAGAGCCCCCAATTCTTGTATTTTCTTCCTTATGTAGGACATTAGGCGAATACTAGTGGGGTAAAATAGGAAAATTACTCCTTTGACTTCAAGTAGAATTCATATCTTGGATGGTCTTCTTGGACTAATATATTTATAGATCACCCAGGTTCGGTAGTGTTAACCCCAACAGTGAAGAACATTGGGGCCACTACTTTATGATGTGCATTGGGTAATCTCCACTTTGTGATCATAGTTTGCAAAGGACCACAGGTAGATAAATTAGCTTAGGTTGCCTATAGCTGATCGACTCAAACTAAGAAGGTCAATAGGCTGCTCCTATTGTGAGTCAAATTTAGAATCTTGTGGTTATCGACTCAACAGTCTGACCAAGTTGGTTGAGGTTGCCTCCAAGAATATTGTTTTTAAAGAGTAGTTTTCTGGATCCATCTAGAACTATCATTTCCACGGTGCAGGCAATGCTGGATCGTGATTTCCGGAAGAGGCCAATTGCAGAAGCTGTACTGAACCATCGATTCCTGAGTGGTGCTTTCCTTTGAGTTACACTTATAAGCGCTTATAGTTTGGTTAGTTTGTAAAACCAAACATCTGTCTCTACCTTTTCAGTTTTCAGACTTACCTATATGGCTATATATACACTTCATTTTTTTTTGAAAGGAACCTATATATACACTTCATAAATTCTCTGTAAAACATTTCTTTTTTCTTCTGGCGAGTGAAGTCTAAATTAATTTGTTGCGGCAGTTTAACTCTTTTGTTGTAATACATTAATCAGCAATCAGAGAACAGTTGGAGAATAAGGCGATTTTATACAATAACATTTTGGCAATGTTTACTATAGGATTATCAAAACACATAAAATAAAATTAGAAAATTTTAACAACAATTTTAAAACACATAAAATAAGATTAGAAAATTTTAACAACAATTTTTTAAATACAAAAATAATGACAAGAATTTTTTACGTGCTTTACTCGATGCAAAATCATTGATAATTGTATCAAGATTAATTGTCTCTAGCATATCATTCTCAATACACAAAATCATCAAACCATTCAAACTTTCTTGTGACATCTTTAGAAGTCTTTTTTCTCTAGAATATTTAAGTAATTATGACCTACTATTCGTAACAAAATTTTATAATAAAATTTCATGTATTGTATAAAGCAAATCCTATGCATTTACTAATAAAGCAAATACTATATATATATATATATATATATATATATATATGTATGTATGTATATATATTAATCATAATCGAAATTGCAGAGAGAAATATTGACAAAAAATAGAATAATATACAAGTTACAACAGACAACAATGTAGTATACTAGGATGTCATTGATCAAAATTTGGAAAAAAATGGTTGAACCATGGGCTCTAGGCAGTTACTTAGCCCGTTCTTACCTGATCGTGCATGCTTAATGCTTTCTTTTGAGTTACACTTTGAATTCTTAATTAATTTGTTACGGCAGTTTAATTCTTTTGTTGTAATACATTAATCAACAATAATAACAGTTGCAGAATAGGGTGATTTACTATAGGATTCTCACTCTGCAAAGTAAACTTGTTTAGATTATACATACAAACATTACTCTAATCAGGCAACCTGACAAGAACCAACCACAATTTTTCGCCAACTCGAAGAGCCCAGACTTGAACGACCATCTTTTCTTCAAGTTGGTTTCTTTCTTTGATTCCATTCCAGGTTTTGGTGATAACGTAGGAACTGCTACGGCTGCCATTGTCCTTATCCATATCCCACCTGCGAAAGCTCACTAGACTTGTTTCTAGGGATGGCTCAATAATCATTACATTATCCAAAGATCCCACGTTCTTGCCATTGCGAGAAGAAAGCAGTCTCTCCTCCTCATCGGTCAGAAACTTGACATCTCCTATTTGTTTCCCGGGAATGGAAAGTCGATTTTGACTTTTTCTTACATCGCTCGAGGTTAGTGACTTTTGAATCAACAGGATCTCATCAGAAATTATAGCATTGGGTCCTGCAAGTTGAACAATTTTGTTCCTGAACTCTATAGGCATGGCGGGTGATGTGTTGGGGCCTTGATGATGAGATGATGACGACGCCGTTTGATTAGTAGCGTTATCGTCTTTTGTTTCCCACGACCTTATTCTTTTGTT
The DNA here is from genome assembly GCA_002525835.2 of Ipomoea batatas. Lineage (NCBI taxonomy): Eukaryota > Viridiplantae > Streptophyta > Magnoliopsida > Solanales > Convolvulaceae > Ipomoea > Ipomoea batatas. Next base: position 13,303,686 of record CM008341.1, on the reverse strand, counting down.
ACTATGCAACACCGAACCTTGGCTAGTCGAATCATCATCATCATCATCTGTCAACATCATGGGTCGTTTCATGGATGATTTATTTTCCCTCAACATTACCCCATTATCTACAACTCCTTTGCCCTTGGAAGACGATGCCCTTGGCCGCTCGAGGACGATACCATTAGGTATTCTCAAACTCGGGAGAGTGACTTGTTTTTCAATAAGTCTTTCAAGTTTTTCACGATCCAGTGTACACACTTCAGCCAATAAATCTAAATCACTATAGTCCTCAGGAACCTCAATATAGGTTCCATCAGGAAGCTGCAACTTTAACATCTTCTTCGCCATGGCCTACACCTCATTCAATTCAACCAAATAAAGAAAAATCGTCAAATACAATATATTAACCTTTTGAATGACGACCACAACACATAAAGTAAATGAATTGAAATTGGAAATTATGCAGAGCATACATGAAATCCCTTAAATAGTTTAAGATAATTGCATTTACCTAACGTTGTTAATTACTTAGAGACAACTAAGTGTGAACCTTGAAACAATTCAGTAAAGACTGAAGTTACAAATACATGATAATACTAACTCAATGAAAGAATATAATGGCGTAG
>CM008341.1:13247792-13264280 GCA_002525835.2 Ipomoea batatas | reverse complement strand
CATAGAAATCTTATGCATTTTTCTCATAAATTTACACACACACACACACACACACACACACACACACACACACACACACACACAAAAACTCCATAAAACATTTTTAGGTACTTACAAAAACATAATAAACAATTAGTATTAATGCATTTAAAAAAAAATGTTTACAAATATACACTTATATTTCTTATATTTGTACTTTTTTTTTGTACTATATATCCTGTGTTTTTCCATTTCCATGTTTCTTGTTTTTCCTCATTTCTGTGCTGCATATCTATACTCCCCAAATAGGAAACTCTTTATTTGGATAAATGTTAGAAATACAAGAGAAAAATGCATAAGATTTCTATGTAAAAGAGTTTTCTTTTTTAAAATACCACACTATATAAAATACTTATGAAATATAATTTAATGGCCCGGATTTCAATAATATGCCTATCTTTATGTATCCCCTCCACACACAAGTATTATTGTGCAGCAGTAAATGGGCACATGCAGAAGGGCTCTGCTGCTTTTTCTATAATGCCTACCAACTTTACCTACCCAAGTCAAGTGTGTGTGTGTGTATATATATATATAGTATAATATGAGAATTAGTAGCCTTACGAGAATCTTATTCGTCCATCTTCAATGACTAAAAATTAAGAAAAAATGTAATGACATTTCTGTAATTACGACGGTGCATTTGAAAACATTTAGTAATGCTTTTGTAGATAACTGACAATGCACTTAAAATTAATAATAGTGTATTGTGTGCACTATTAGTTATTCGTAGATGCATTATCAAACATTTCAATACACCATCATAATTACAAAAATGCCACTGCATTATATATATATATATATATATATATATATTATTTTTTTTTTCTTAATTTCCAACCCTTGATCATTCTAGATGAAGGGATGAGATTCTCACGGGGCTACAAGTTCTCATGAGAAGCAAACTCTATATATGTGTGTGTGTGGTGCACTTATATCTGCATATATGTAAGATAAAACTAATCCAGTTTGAGCATCTACACTACTGAAGAGGGGGGGGACCAAATTTACCTGCCCAGATCAAGTAAATGCTATTTAGTGCATATATTTAAGTATTTAACCATGCCTGACTAGGATCATAAACTTACACTGATTTCATAAAGAGACATAAATAAGGTCTATCCATCTATGTATACAACTTTACTCTTCAATAAGCTCAAAAGCCAGTGAAATGCAAATCAACAGTGGGGTAAAAGGTAAGATGCTAGCCAACACAGAAAAAATACCAAAAAGAGTCACAAATTCTAAAGGAGATTACAGGCAGAAGAAGATAAGATGTGCCCACCACATTTGACATTCCTAGTACTACTACACCTGTTTATGGGATTCAAACCAAACAATCCAAGGTAGAGATCCCTAATCCCGCTAAAAAGGTGGAAACAACTGCACCTTATTAACCAGCCATTTACTCACTAAAGAAACAAAGGAAACTAACATTAAGATCCCTAATCCCGCTAAAAAGGTGGAAACAAGTGCACCTTATTAACCGGCCATTTACTCACTAAAGAAATAAAGGAAACTAACATGCACCACAAAGGGGTTCTCTTTAATCATACATATCCATATGTGTACATAACATTTACACATACACATGCAATCATTAAACTCTCACACATAATAGCTCCTGCAATGCATATGGGGTTCGAGTGGACCTTAGAAGTACGACCCATGATATGGATTGAGGAAGATATGATAGGCTGAACTTCTGCACAAGTACTACAACCACTAGGTGTACCATTAGGTAGGGGGCAACCATATCCTTTGATGAAACTTGAGCAAATCCAAAGTACGTGGTCCTTGTGCTACTCTGAAAAAGAAGATAATGGCATTCATATCTGAAAGAGTACTACATATATCTGAGCAATATAAACATAGGAGAGGTAGATGTGATTTGAAAAAGATGAGAGCATTCGTATCTCAAATAGTACTATGGATATTTAAGCAATATGAACACATAGGAAAGGCAAAACTGGCTTAAGATTCCTGTATGAACCCCAAAAACCATGGCTGAAATCTATCCCTGCTTGCCAATACAACTTTCCCTACCACTCTAGGTTCACTCTTAAGTTTCAAACCAAACTACTACTGCATCTTTTGATTGCAAGTACTTGAGTCTAAAGTTTTACGCAATATAATCATCAAAGAGAAAAGGCAGTTCTGTTACTCTCTCTTAACTACACAATAAACGTCACCAAGGCCCAAGGGATTTCTTAACTCACCCAGGTAAACTCCCAACAAAGGATTTACATAATGTGAGCAAGATCAAGCACCACGTAGAAAAACAAGAAGTAAAACAAGCTGCATATCAAAAATCTGCGTTACATAACTGGAGTATACTGTACACCATAATAACTGGTTGACAAACAACAAATGTCTATATATAGGATAGAATGCCGTTTCTTTTACATTTCTAACTCGCAGTGAAGATCATAGATGATGAAACTCCACCTATTCATCATCATATGAAATATGGAAGTCTGTAGTACAGCCAGATGCCTCAGGATCTTCAGCACCACAACAGTCATAAAACTTGGCAGCATAAGGAGGGTCATCGGGTCCCAACTCATAGTACCTTCAAAAAATGGAAATAATAAATCGTTCTGTCCTCTAAGAAATTAAGGAATTATAAGAAATCTGAGATCACAGAAAGGTCTTTGAATGTCAACCCCATGGAAAGGGAAAAAAATGGAAGTATACATACACCAAGAAAATAGGAGATAAAAGGGTTATCCTTAGACTAGGATAGCAAAACCTGGAAAAGTATATCTACATAAGCTGATATTAAAGAAAATGGCATAGTATCACATCAAACTAAAGGCCGGTAATGTAATCAATCCAAAAAGAGGGATGCTACTTGGATTCCATTACTCCTTAGTGTGAGTTTGAGTATAAGCCTTTGCACTAGCATGTGTGACACAACTTGTACCTGAGTAAATTATGGTCTCTTTCTCTCTCTTGTCAAGTTTTAGAGAATTCTAAAAAGAATTAGAAAAAAAGCCCTCTCTACAGACTTAACTAGATACATCATAACTGTATCCTTACTAACATAATGATGCTTCAAAGTTTTTATGTGAAGAAAATATTACCCCACAGTGCAACAAGTACAATTAAAGTAAGTTTGTTCAAACTTCCCTTTACAGATCACTCATAGACAAAGAGCATGTGGTTGGGAACTTAAATACAAAGAAACCATTCTGAAGGTTTGGTATACATGATTTCAGTGACTTGCACTGCTTCATCTATGACTCTTTATTTAGAATAAAGAAGTTCAAAATTTGAGGCATAACTATAGAAATTGGGCGTGGTCTGATGACATCACCATTATCTTCCCTAAGGAAGGTTTCATGTACGAGTCTCATCCCAATTATGTTGATATTACGTTGAACAGATACTACTTAGAGTATATATACTCCGTATATATATATATTTTTTTAAAAACTATAGAAATCGTAAACTGAAGCATTAATCCAAAATATAAGACCCTCCGTAAACATTTCTAATAATTGTTTGAACCTTTTGCATTCCACACACACACACACACACACAAATCTGAAAAAACGAATACACGCTCGGAAATGAAGATGAATTCCAACAAAATTAATGAAGATTGGATTAAACATAAAAAAACAAAAAACAAAAAAAAAAACAAAACAAAACAAAAAAAAACTTAAAGTCGCGAATCGAAGGAGAAAATTACCTTTTCTGATCATCGTGACGGCGACAGACGAAGAATGAAGGATGAAAGCGGCAGGAAGAAGGGGTGTTGGAGTCGAAAGTGTAAATGAACTTGCATCTCTTGCACACCTTCTCTCTCTTCTTCCTGGATTCTTCATCTTCTTTCACCATCTTTGCATCCTTTTCCATTTCTCAAAATTATTAGCTGCTTGCCTGCTTCCAAGCTCCAAGTGCCCTCGTATCTGGTTTAATGCTCTCCGATGAATGCTCGTCCGTCTCCAGAGGAAAAACCGCGATTCAGCCGGGTTTTTTTTTTTTTTTTTAAATAATGAAAAGTCGATTAAACCATCAAACCAATAATAGTTTGTTTGACAATGATTTAGGTTTAATTTTAGGTAATTATTAACTTATTTCAAAAATAAATTTTGGTGAATTAATCAAATTATTTCAGAAAAATTATCAAATAAACACTCAAATCATGTGATATAGCAATTAAACTTTTAAATTATTAAAATTATTAATTAATAATTATTAGGTGTTAAAAATTGGCTGCTTGGTATTGTGGTAAGCATATTACATATTAGTAATGTAAGTGTATGGTTGAAATTAATTTTAAAATAGTAAAGACGGAAGATACTAAATATAAAAGAAGAAAAATAAAGAGTAGGTGATCGAATTACACATTAAAGTGCAATTGAACCATTGAATTTAAAAAACTACAATCATGTTATTGGACATTGCAAATTTAAGCAATTGAACATAAAATGACATGTTGAATATGTAATAGATGATGAGGTGGTTACTAGATTAAAAATCACTTTTTTAAAAATTATTATTTTTTAATAAAATACCTTTAAAAATTTATTATTTTTAATAAGAAAGACCTTAAAAAAAAAACGGCTACTCACCCCCTCGTTTATGCCAAAAGGCGAAGAACCATCTTCGTCCCTAATTGACGAAGAAGGGTTCTTTGTCTCCCGGAGACAAAGAAATGGTCTTTGTCTTCGGTCGGAACAAAGAGATGCTCTTTGTCTCCGATGGAAATGAAGGTGGGTGGACATCGATTTTTGTTTTATTTTCTTTTTAGATTTATTTAAAAATTATTAAAATAAAGTAATTTTTATTTTAATAACCGTCACATCATATATTACTGGATTAACATGTTATTTTAGTGTTCATAGATCCCGTTGTAATTGTTGAATAAATGACTTAATTTTTAATGTATAATTCGATGAATTATTTGAACATTTGATCCTTATATAAAAATAAATAAATTAAAAATAAGAGGAACCATAGTTTCAGCCAAAAAATAAAAATAAAAATTGGCCAATAATATGAAAAGTTTATTGGCCAATGAAATTGGACATCCCAACACCAAATTTGTTTCTATTTTTGAGTTGAGTTGCTGTAATTGATTCTTCCGGTACTTCCTTACTTTACCAACTGAAAATACCAAAATTCGTTTCCCGTTGGGGTTTCTTGCCAGCATTTCTCATTGCTCCAGATATGCTATTCTCTCTTATCTGATCATATCTTTTCACTGAATTAGGGTTTTTGAATCTGTATCTCTGCGCTCGTGCTTGGCGTTCTGATTGATTTGATATTGGGGATTCTTCTTTCTGAACTGTTTCTCCGTGTAATATTCTGCCAGAAATTTGAGTGAGTAATGCTAGTTTCTGTGATTCAGCTCCAAATCATGGATTCCGGGCTTCTTATCCAGTTTGGGTGAGCGTAAAGGATTGATCTTTATTCAATTCTATCAACAATTTTGAGGTTTCATTGTTGTTTCAATATTTGGTTATATTTCTCCTGTATATTGTACTATCTGTTTCTGTGGTTCAAGTCTTTTTGGCTCCCCCTTTTGATGGATTTCATGGGAGAAGAAAACTGGGGTGTTGCTGGCTTGAATGACCAGGCTCTTTGGGCTACTGAGGATGATTATAGTGCCTGGAACAATGGTCCCTCTGGTGAAACCACCCCTTCAAACTCTAGCCATGATGGGAAGTATCGGTCTGGCAGTGAGCCTCCTAACAAGAAATCCCGAAATTCCCAGGGTTCAGACTCTCATGTCATAGTCCCTAATAGGTCCAAAGCGATTGGCAAGATGTTCTTCAAGACGAAATTGTGTTGCAAGTTCCGGGCTGGGGTCTGCCCCTATATAACCAATTGTAACTTTGCTCATGGGCTGGAAGAGCTCCGGAAGCCGCCCCCTAATTGGCAAGAGATTGTCACTGCACACGAGAGTGATCGTGGGGGAGCGCCAGTGGAGTCGAGGGAGGAACACCAGATTCCTATTTTGAGTTCCCCTGATTCACGGGCTGAGTTTCAGAGGTCTTACAAAGGGAGGCACTGCAAGAAGTTCTATACTGAAGAGGGATGCCCGTTTGGGGATAGTTGCACGTTCCTTCATGATGAGCAATCGCGGTCTAGGGAGAGTGTTGCAATAAGCGTGACTCCTACTGCAGGCAGTTGTGGTGGTAACAATTCAATTGCAGTAAACCAAAAGCCTACCAACTGGAAGACAAGAATTTGTAATAAGTGGGAGACTACAGGGTACTGCCCATTTGGCAGCAAGTGCCATTTTGCTCATGGAGCAGCAGGTAAGGCGAAGTTTTGCTAGTATGTTAAATTTCTGTTTGTTTACCCCGTCTTATGGGAAAATGCCTTTGTCTTATAGTAGGGTTAATATTCTCTATTTCTCTTATAGTGTGGTGGAGAATACACATCTAAAGCATCCTGATTCCGTATATTTAGATTGACATACTGGCCTTGTTTGGTAAAATGGCTGTTAGCTTATTGGGTTAGAGGGTATGATTACTTGATAACATTAGCTGATTGTAGGGGGGGGGGGATTTGATGTGAGGAGGCAGTCTGAAGGAGTACCAAGGAATCGAAAATTATTCTTTATTGAGTGGTAGTCCTGAGCTTGCTGTCCCGGTTTCATAGATTGGTTGTTTTATACATTAATGAGCACATAAACAAGTTTGTAAACAATGGAAGAAATAAAGGGCGGGATGGTATAAGGGAAAGAGTCGGAACAAGGACTCTGCTTATAGAATGGGATTTCAGTCTGGTTCAAAACAGTGAAGGATCTTGAACCAAAATTTATCCCCCCATTCCCCCAAGTAATAGGAAAGGGGATCGAGAAGTCTATATGGCATGACATATTCCATGTTGGGATGCCCTATCCTTGAGGTACTGAGTGACGAGAAGTCTGCTTTTATAGAAATTCTAGGTGGAGTGTGGTAAGAAGGGGGATGGGAGAGAGTGCTCCTAAAACGGCTATAACCCCATAGACATGTTTGAGAAATAGCAGCAAATGAACAAATGACCTAAAATTGCAAACAGACCGATTAACAATACTTTGGAAAGCAAGAGATGTTAGTATATTTATTCATTATTCGCATTAAGCCATTAACAGCTCATAGTTCTTGTGGTTGTCAAAACCAGCCATGCATCGTTTCATTTGTTTGTGTTCCATTTTCCTTCTAACCTATCAAAACATGGTTCGACATTCTTCATAAAAATCTCAGTTATATGGAGTAGTATTCAATTTTCATACCAACCATTGTTCATTTTAGCTCAACTTCCACTTCAGACACGTTTTAACTGTGCTAATGATTGCTACTCTTGGGTGCATGTTTTTATAGTGTTGTAAAACTCGGCCTAGGCGGCCATCAGCCACCTGATGGGCGCCTAGCACCTTCCACAACACTGTTTTTAATTGCCAAGTGGCATACAGGGGCTGACTTGGAAGGGAAATATCCCCCGAGCATTCATGCCCTCATCATAATTCATAACAAGCTTTCAATGGTTGAATATTTCTTTCCATCTTTGAACCAATTTTGCCCAAAGTGAAAGGCTGTGTATACATTGTATTATGGACTCATCTTGTAAAATGGCATTCTTCTATGCACTGAGTGCAATCTGTTTCCGAAATTTCTGGCAGAGCTGCATAATTTTGGTGGAGGGCCAACGGAGGGTGAAGGCAAAGATTTCGCGTCAGCTCCTTCAGATGTAAAGCAGGGAGGATCGTTAAAGCCAGTAGATACCGCGGTTGCCTCAGCCACATCTGTTCCCAATGCAGATGTTTATCATTTGGGTTCGGGTGTCTCGTTGCAAAGACCTTCTAACATAAGTCAGAGGCCGGGGGAGAGGCCTATTCAGAAATGGAAAGGACCAAATAGAATAAGCAAAATCTACGGGGACTGGATAGATGATATGGAATAAGAGGGCAAAACATGATATTAAGCAGAGGATGCTAAGTTCTCAATGCAAAAGTTCTGAGTAGAGATGTAATACCTTTTTGTCAGGTCCAGGCAATGTTGTTGTTATTGTTGTTGTTGTATGCCAATAATGTTTACATACCATAGTACATAGAGATGACTATGGAAATAAATAATTTATAATAATTATCATTTTGTACCATCTTAGCAGAAGACTGTTCCAAATGAGACTGATCTCTTTCCTTTTATTTTGTGAATTATTAGTCAGGGCAATAAATGCGAGATAAAATAAGAATGAGTTCAATTACAATCATAAAGAAGAAACTTTATTCGGTAAAAAAAGCGATTAAAACGGAAATTTTTCTATGGCACCAGACATGTACCCGTTAGAGCATCCCAAGGACATTTCTTTCTCCACATGAACTCAATATCTATCTATCTCCGTATTATCACCTACTTTTATTTATATTATATGTTACATATATTAAACAAATAAATAAAATAAAATAAAATAAAATAAAAACCCAAAAAAAAAAAAAAAGGAAAAGCGGTCATGCACCCAACAAGCACGTGTAATGCACAGCACCTGCACAAATTCTGCACATTGGCAACTTTTACCTTTTGAAATGTAACGTGTGAAGGAAGAACTAACCTTAGAGACTGCATATTGGCCGCTTTTACCTTTTGAGCTGATATGAGGAGGCATTATCTATATTCTTACTGCTATAGAGTGCTAGTAATCTTATCTGTATATACTAACAATAACAAATTTGTCTGTGCAATCTTAAGTATGGGAGAAAGAGAGCAGAAACAGCTAACATTCTAACAAAAGTTGTATAGATCCTGCAAATTACAAACATTTCATGAAACTAACAAAATCCATGCAGAATGGCACCTTGCCCCTTGCCCCTACCCCCCTACTTAATTCTCTCTAATGCCCTAAAAAAGGAAAAGCGTTGTATTTACATGTCTTCTTCCGGGCTCAGTCTTTGAAGAACTACCCTGCTCCTTGTCAGGGTAAGGAAATGAAAGAGAGAGAGAAAGGGAGGTAGAAACTTCCTCCTCCATCACACTTGTTGCTGCATCATCTGTAGGCAGTTCGTGTTTCTTGCCTACATTTCCAGCTAAGAACAGCGGGGGTGATGGGGTGATGGATTTTGTTTCAGTCACTAAAGCAAGCTCGAGATTAGGTGCCTTGTCGTGGAGTAGATCTTCCTCCAAAGGATGCACTTTCCGCTGCATCATGCTGCCATCAAACCCAATCTCGTCAACAGGAAGTGGAGCAACAGGAAAGAAGAATGTCTCTGCACGCCCTGAGCGTCCCAAGACGCTCATCTCACTCAAAGCTTCATGGTGAGCTTTCTCTTGTGGAGAAGGCACGGAAGCTGCACGATGGATGCCCGACAGGAATCCATAACTCGAGTGGCTTGCTTGGTCATTATGTCCACTGAATTCATCAATTAAAGACTTCCCTTTTCTGTTGTGATGGACTGAAACCAAGCTGTCGTGACTGTAATTTGGAAGTCCGTGGGTTGTTCCAGGGGCGGCAGATTGCAACACAGTCTCCACGGAATCTGCACGTCTTGTGATCACATTCATGTTTGAGTGTGATGGCATCATCTCTCTCACCAAAGCAGTTTCTTCATTAGTAGATCCATCAGCCAAAGGCATATCACCAAGCTGCACATCATCTTCATCACTAGATTTCATCAATGAGCTCCTGACAGAAGCTACATCCTGCACAGCAGCTGGATCTTCACGAAAACAATGCAATGGCTGGTGTCTATAGGGTTCGGTAGCAGCACATTGGACTGAGAGCTGACCACTCATAGTAGGGTTCCTAACTCTCTCACCAGTAGGAGCGGAAATGTGTTGTGCATCCGCTCTACAGTCAGAAGCAATATCTTCCTCCTACAAGAAGCATAAACATGAAATCATCAAAATTACATACTGCTTGTTGTGCTAATAATATTTATATAGCTAGAGAGAACACTAATTCCCAACATATGAAGAAAGGATGACCAATGTGCAAAACAGGAGCACTTCGTGTATAATCCTAGACCTTTATGCCTAAATAGACAGAACTTTGGGCTTATTTCTACATATAATTATTTATTTTATAGACACACACACATTCACCACATCCTTCCCCACCAACACCCCAACCAGGCCAAATATTGTTATATATTTGAATGTAGGAAGCATACCCACATAAGCTATTCTTTACTAACAGATGACAGGGAATTATAGTTGGTCTGAAGTGCAATGTTCACACACATGACGCATATTAATACTACACGGGGAGAGCCAAAGTATATCCTATCTCTGCCTGACTTTGTTCCATAACTTCATACGCAGGTCAAGGAACAGGCTACCATTCTCGATCAGGGTTTTTTAGCCTAGAGGAAAGCTAAACTCATTTCTTGACATTGGCTTGGGTTCAATCCCATATCCCCAATCCCCACTGATGCACCCAAAGAAGTTTATATACACAGATCTTTACTCACTTGGGATGAACCTTGAGAACCACACTTCTCAGTTAACATGTTGTATGAAGATACAGATTCTGACTCCTTTGAAGCAGGCATCTCAGTATTTTCAGCAGTACTACCATATGCAGCATTCTTTATATGCCCAAGGTCGCACAAATTGTCAGGTAAAGGCAGGATGATCCTGGAGATATCTTGAGTCAATAACTTCTCAGCACCAAGAGCATGTAAACAGTTTTCCTTATTCCCTTTGAACACACCCCACAGGAAAAACATCATATTCCACCCTGCACATACCAGGTAAGCAAAGTAGAAATGAGAAAGGCTAGCTACGATAGAGCCCTCAAAATCATAAGGCAATCCATGGTTCATATAAGAATACCAGCTGAAATTTTCCAAATACCACACAGTAAAGGTAAAGTAAGCAAAGAACAAAATGCATGCAGCCTAATGCAAACTATTCATTTTAATTTTTCATTATCAAAGCACTAAGCTAGTATAAAATCATGTTCAGCATAATTTCTTAAAATGCCTCCAGAAATCATGTTGACCAACTTCTATAAATAAAATCCTAGAAAGAAGCACGTGATGCTATACTTACGGTGGAATTTCTCAGGAAGCTGGTTAGATGGGAATATCAGCAGCTCAATGCCTCCAAAATTTCCTTTCAGAGCTAGGTCATGCATCATCATATCCCCAAGCAAAATTTTGTAGCTCTTCTCATAACTGCACCATTTTCAATACATAACTTCTAGATAGTATAAGCAATTATATTGAAAGAAAAGAAAATATGATTAGAAAGGGAAATCAGGAAGGGTACCTCTCTATATCCACAGGGAAGAAAAAGAGTGCTATGTTATCCTCCCTAACGCCACACTCCTGGAACTGTATTGGCCAGTAACTCAAACGTGAAATTTCATTAAGCATGAGCTTCTGAGGGAACTTGTTAGCAGCATCTAAAACTTTAGGTGATGCACGTGTTGATAAATGAGCCTGAATTCCATCACATAGAATAAGGGTTTTCCCGCTCCTGTGAATCTCAAAACCTCCTCTGCACAGGAACATCATGCATAAGATGAGCATCTTTCAAAATGTAGCAACTCCTTGAAATTCCAATCAAGATATCAAAATGAAAAGAAGAAAAAAATATGTTAAAAGTTTCAAAGTCATACTGCCATATGTACTGATGCTCTGGGATGGTTGCTTTCAGAAGTGCTTTTTCTACTGGAGAATGGGATTGTACATTAATTCTAGAAGATTTTCTATCAGAAGGAGCCTCAGGACCTGCATCTCCAGTTCCTATAGGAACTTCAGCAGAATGCAATATCAACTGCTCTGCATTGTTCTTGGTCTCCTGTTTGGAAGAGCAGGCAGTTGATTGTTGCAATCTCTTAAGCTCTTCATGTGTCTCTTTGGAACACTTCATATTTCTTCTGTAGCTTGGGCTAGGTAATTGGTCCGGAAAAGAGATATCATTATTCTTGTTCAATGCCAACAAGTCTTTAATACGGTCAGAGACTTTGTTCTTCCAAAACTTTCCAGGTTTCTTGAGCATTGCTGCCTCAATTGCAGCTTTTACATCACCAGACCAATTTGTGACCTCTCCTGAATTCTTTACAGCAGGCGCATCTAAAGACAATTCAGTTCCATTAACTGTGCTAAATTGCACCGCATGACCACTTCCTTTACCTTTCTGGCAAGAAACATTTTTTCCACTGGCAGTACTCGCCTGTCTTGAGTGACTCCCAGAATTCTCCCTTGCTCTCTGGCCACACTTTTTTGATTCCATGGGCTGAGACAATCCATCCTGTACAACTTTTTCACTACTACATACAGTTCTCACAGCAATATAAGAACTTGAAGAGGAATCCCCCTTTGTACTAATTTGATTAGGCTTTTCTTCATTATTTTTAACTCTATTAGACACTGAAGCTCCATCGACATGTGATGCTTGCTTCTTAGTTTCACCTGATATGGATGGAAGCACCCATTAAAAATAAATATTAAACAAGAAGCAAACAAATGGTAATCAGGACCCTGATCAGAAATATCACCTGGCAACTTTGAATCAGTAACCTTCACAGTAGATTGTAAGGAGGGATCACCATGAGGTGATGACTTTTTATCACTCCTGGATGAAGATATGGCAACACAACTGGTGTGTTCTGATCTTAGAGAATTTTCACATAAACTTTTATCTTTGACCTTTTTTGGCCCTTCCATATCCCGATCATGAGAAGACCTTGGAGATAACATTTTGACTTTTGATTCGACATCATTTAATTGGGTTGACTTTGGTGACTTAAAAGACATGGATTTTCCCAATGATCTAACTGCTCCCTCCTTTGAATTGATAAAAGCTGTTTCCCTAACTGATTTCTGCTTCACAGGAGAAACTTGATCCACAAGTTTGACCTTTGGTTTGGCACTCGAGGAGCTGAATGAATTGGACTTTGAGAAAATACCTGCACAGTTAATTTTCACAGAAGCCAAAATTTTATGCTCTAGGTAACGTTGAGATCAGACATTAAATTAGTTGTATGAAGCAAACTAAATAACATTACTACCTCGAGGAGGTTGTGGCTGGGGGGCTGTAGAAGAAGGGACCTTAGCTGCAAAAGAACCAGAAGAAAAAGGATTTAAAGGTTTCACTTTCCCCCTCTCTAAGTTCTTAAATGAACTTTCATGAGAAAGTGAAGCAACCCTATTGGGGATTTTTGCCTTTGGTGAGCACAAAATTGGTTCAAGAGCTCGTTTCTTTGCCACAGAGGAAACCCCACTTTCATTTGGCAGTGGATTTACAAGTTTAACTTTTCCCTTCTCTAAATTCTTAAATGAACTTTCACGGTGAAGTGAAGGAACCTTTGTCTGCATCTGTGCCTTTGGTGAACCCAAAATTGGTTCAAGAGCTCGCTTCATTGTTGCAGAAGAAAAGTCACTGCCATATGAAAGTTGGTTTACAAGTTTAACCTTCTTCTTCTCTAAGTTCTTAAATGAACTTTCACGAGAAAGTGAAGTGACCCTATTGGGGATTTGTGCCGTTGGTGAGCGCAACTCAAGACGCTGCCTTTTTGTCGGAGAAGAAACTTCACTATCGTCTGTGCATCTCTTGCCAGATGTTTTCAGATAAGAACGTTCTTCAATAGCTTTGTCTCCCCAAAAATCAGAAGTTTTTTGCTCCATCTTTAAAGGATGATCAGACTTAGCAATGATTTCCCTTCTAGATGGCGAAGTCTTTTCCTTCTCATTGACCCTACCACTGTTAGCATGCTTATTCTTCATCTCTTGGTCGAATTTACATTCCTCACACAGCCAATCACCCTCCGGAATTTTCTCGAGCATTTTTTGCATGCAATAACTAGGATACAATCACAAAACAAGAAAATGTCATGAAAAGCACTAACAGATAGTAGATGGAGTATAAAACAACTTGAGGGCTTACGTATGTTCAGCTCCATCAGTACACCTAGAACATATGGCAAGTAAATACTCTCGTCCTACGTCCCCACATATATCACAAACTTTGACCTGTTCTCAGCAAAACAAATAGTTCAGGCAACAGGACCCAAAAAAAAAAAAAAAGTCTCACAAGTAAGAACATACTTTTTCCAATAAACACATGTTGAGTGATATAGTTGGTTCCGTGGCATATAGCAGTGATTTTTAAAAAAAATGTAGGTGTTTAAGAAATTCATTGTGCACTGTAGAGGCTCAAGGCAAGGTTTGGGTAATTGCATAGCTACCCTACTTGCTAATGCATGTACACATTCTAAAACCAAAATAAATTATTAGCAACCAAAAAGAAGAGGAAAACTAAAACTGTTGAATAAATGGCAAGTATCCTTACATCAACCTCCACAATTTCAGAGTCATCACTCTCTTCCATTTGATGGATTTGTGATGCAATCAGATCTAGCCCTGTAGTGCCCACAACCTTGTCTATACCTTCCTTATCTGCAAGGCTAGCAACATGGTCTTCTAGAGATTCAGAAACCTCCATCTTAGGCTCCAATGCAAAATCTGATATAAGTTCATGCATCAGAAGTCATTGTGAACACCTCATGTTTTGAATTTCCACATGAAGAATCAAAATTTGTATCAATGTTTCATGGTTCTCCCTGATCTTACCTTTTTTGCTCTTGCTGGCAGGCAAAACATCATTGCCAGAGAAACTCGAGGCATTTTCTACACAGGTTTCTCCAGATAATTCGTCAACTTTCGACCCCATGGTAGACTGGCTAATATGCAATCAAGACAAGCAAAGGAACGAGATGCATTAGTCACCCTATAAAGCAGAGACTAGCTTTCATCAAAATTCTGACTCTGGATCACAGTTTAGATTTCTTATTCACTTGACTCAGCACGTAATACAAGCAGCAAGCATACAGAAGCACAAGTTGTAGACTTTGAAAAGGATGGTGTAGTTATACTTCATTATAGAGGAAAAAAATATTACTATCAAATCCTAAAATTTTTAAGCTACTTGGGAAAGACAAGTAGGATTATCAACAAAATTAGACAATATCATTAATTTATTAGAAAACTGATTCCTCTTATACCACTTTTTTCATAAATTACTGATTACATCAAACATCTAGGAAAAGACTTATTAAAATATTGTCTGCATCACCAACAGAAAGTAGTTCTTCTGAACCAAAAAGGCAGAAAAAAGGAGGAAAGGTATGAATTTTACAGGGGAAGGGAAAACAGGCCACTAGTGCTGGAATGCAGAAGATAAGCAACATGTTCAGCCAATAGCAGTAATATACATTTTTAAGGTACAAAACTCACTTTCAAGAAAAAACCATAAATTTCAAGAACTACGATCAAGCAAAATTTCAAAGGCAATTTCTGAAATGCATTCTACTGTTAATAAATTGAATGCTGTGGAACATCAAATGACATCAAATGTTGCCAGGTCCAGATTCAAGCTTCAAATAAGGGATACTAAAAGGCACCATAAGACAACACAAAACTATGGAAATATAGGTGTTCGAAAGTGCAATTTGAAATAGAGCTCAGATGAAATTGTGGGCAATTATGGTTGGCTATTGTACATAAAGAGCAACCAAAAGTTAAAATTTACAAGCTCAGAAAGCATAAGGAACTAGCATGTTGCTTTTAAATTTCCTCTTCCTTAGAAAACCTGGTACTGAATACTAGAGTGACAGCAACTGCCTGCAAAATTAATATAATTTTCGGACTCTGCAAAAGAGAATGTACACTATACCACATACACAAAGTGCAACACTGAGAACTATTGATGGAATAATAAGAGTGTTATTGTGTATTACCCAATTATTATCTCGCTATAGTAGTCTGATTGTCACAGATCCGTTCGTCAAGAGGCTCTTGCATTCGATACTTTCCTCGCAAGACCCAGATCTAGAAACACATTAATATATAATATCAGTCGCTGCTTAAAATACGCAACAAACTTCTGCGTTGGCATTAAGAAAAGAGCAATGTAGTTCATAGAAGGCACGCAAGCTAATAAAGTGACTGAAATTCATGCAAAGCAAACCAACTAAAACGTAATTCACAATGTGAAATGCCACGCGTCCTAAAAGAAAGCAGATATTTGTATTCCCCTTCCCACGTATGCACACTTGTTATCTGTTGATATTTACATAATTTACACAATGTCAAGTTCGTGCATTTATCTCACATGTAATCAGTTCCATCTAAGAAATGAATTCAAATGCTCGTGTCTGTCCAAGACACCCTGTACTCTTTCCCTGTCAATTTCCACATGATATTAAATTTTAATTTGACAACTAAAAGGGGCATAAAAATAATGAGACTAATATAGAAATTCTAAAACAGAAGATTTATTAAAATTAATTTATAAGGAAAGATGAATAGAAACTCATCTTGTCATAAATCTGTGGCCAAGGAAAGGGAAATTGATTATGTGCCATTCGTATTGGACCTATGTTTTCCTCCCTTGCCTCAGTACATATACATGGCATTCTTGTCATCTCTCTACTCAACAAATGGTCAATATGGAATAGAGATAGTTTTAATCTATTCCACTTTTTTCAACTGCCTGTCTAGCT
>CM008341.1:13138502-13155297 GCA_002525835.2 Ipomoea batatas | reverse complement strand
AAAAGCAGGCATAATAGAAGTAATACCAAGATGCCATTTCTTCAAGAGCAAACAACACACCACCAACCGGTGCACGAAAAGCAGCAGCAATTCCAGCAGCTGATCCACATGTTACAAGATCTCTCCTGTCTCTGTCATTTTTAAAAAATTGTAGCCATTTCCAAGTTAATCTGTATTTCTTTGACCCACCCTGACCCATTATAGCAGCAATGCAAGCACCTGTATGAACCATGGGACCCGCCTTTCCAATATTAAGAGATGATGACACAGCAGATATGCTACCAACAATCTAGACATTGAAGCAATGACAAGTGAGATATCTAAACTTGTTTATTTGGGGAGCAGGGAGGAGAAAAGTGGGATTGCCAGATTGGTGAAAATACAGTGTGCCAATAAAACATAAAGGTTAAAGTAATTCACTTCTCATATATGCAACACTACAGTATATATTACTGAAATGTGAAACTTCATGTTACTCAAAGATATACAGCTGTGTTCAGATTAATCTGAAATCATACACTTATAAGAAGATATTCCCTCCACAATAAAGACAAGTGCAAAAGGTGCATCTTCAAATTAATCTGAAACCATATACAAGAAGATATTCTCTGCACAATAAAGACTAAAAGAGTGCAAAAGGAGCATCTTTTAATTACTAGCAAAAGCACTGAGGCAACTAAGAAGCTCTGCTGCTGGCCAAGTAACATACACAGTAAAGTCACAGCACCATACTCAACGCCAGATCAATCTTTTTGCCATTTTTGAAGTGAAATAGTAAAAAATAATCAAGAAACACACACACACAATTAAGGCATGCTCTAAACACACACACACAAGAGTAAGGCCTGAAGAACAACTATGAATTGAGTTACAGCTCTCAAAACTTATTTACCTTGACAAACAATGTTCTTAGAGAAAATATTGCTGGGGCATCAACACCATTTAAATATGCCTTAACTTCAGGTATACCCGAGCCAGCAGCTTCTGGTGCGATGAAAGCCGTAATTAAACTTGCAAATAGTGTCAAACCAAAATTAGCAGATGTGAATACAAGAAAAGCTGCCAAGTACCTGTTTGCAAACACTATCCAGTTACTTTGCATATCTATGTAGAAGAAAATGTATATAGATTTAGTTGATATCTCAAACAATCATGGTTAATCAGCATTTGATATTACATATAAAAGGACTATTAGCCTTACTCAAAATACTCAGGAATCAGCATAATTTGCAGCCCAGGAATTCAGAACGTTAGGGAAATTAACTAAATGAAAATCCTTGATACATACAAACATAAAAAAAAAAAAAGAAAAAAAGAAAAAGGATGATGAATAAGTACTTTCTAGCGAGCATCATGTTGGAAGTCACAACAAATTTCACGCCAGCAATGTTTTCAACAGCAAGATTGTTGCAGAAACCAACAAGACTGACAAGAAATCCAATGAGAAAACACAGGATCCATTTCATGCACACATACTGGAATATCTCAACCTTCCTTCCACTCCTCCAATCTTGCTTGAACAAGTCATTCTCTATTATCCTTGAGTGAACAAACAGTCAGAATTAGGCTCATTTAAATGCATATATGAGAAGATGCAGGGAAATAATAAGCAAAAACTTTTTGTCACACTTCTCAACAATCAAATAGGGGTTCTATTTTTCTCCACGACTCCACTATTCTATATTTCTATCAGTAATGTTAATTCCTACTAGCATCCCTTTCTATAGAAGAAATAGAGAAACGTGTGATGATACTGCTGCTATGTCTTTAGCTTTTCTATTATCCATCTTACTGCATCACCCAATTGGTTTTCCAACTCTGCTTCCTATACAGAATCCTTGACCAGATACTATAAAGCAGAAGAATAGTGTAGCAAATATAGGTCCTGACAATCGAAGAACTCAATGAGGCTCAATTCACTGATTCGGAGTAACAAATGGAAACCAAATTTTTTCAAAACTCTCTATTGCCAAGCACAAGCCAATAGAAAGGAAAAGAAATTTGAAACAAATTAGTTCCTACTATTCTAGAAAGATCAAAATATCCAAGATAGGAAAGTTATTCTTTCAAATGCAACCCGATTTCTGTTTTCTTTTCCTAAAACATACGGTCTTTTTTCTTCTTTTTTTTCTACATGCAGTGTATTAGACAGACACCTCAGACTCAGATGCTTCCGTGCTTTTGATTATTTTTATTTATTTTTAATGAGGACTTCTCACATAGATGATCACTCGTATCCATGTATCCATATGTAGGTATGTGCGTGCAAATACTTGCATAAAATATCCAAATTGCGAAGAGACGTACTCGTAATCGAGGCTTTCAATCGGGCAGACGTTGGAGCCGACGATGGCGACTTGAGAAGTGCAGTTAGAAGCGGATCGCCGGAGGAGGTTGTTATTGTGGTTGAGCAGCGGCTGAGTGAGTGCCTCCATGTCTCCTTCCGCAGCCGGAGTTGGCGGTTCTGGCGGCATGGGAGTGCGTGAAGGTGAAGTACGGAAATGGCAGTTACGGTGAGTCCTCGCCGGTCGCCGACAAGGATTGGGATTCCGGAGAAAGTAGAAATATGGTCCCAACTCCCAAAGACGAGACTGGAGAGTAAAAATTCTTCAAAATATAGGAAAGCGATTTCAATTCGTTATTTATCGTCCGTCCATGTCTAAACCTGAATTAGTCAATTTTTCATGCTCACAAGTACCGAGGGGTATACTGAGTAAACTGATTGTTACAAAAATTAAAAAGATTTTATGATTTTAATGTAAAAGGAAAATAGTGAAAGAACTTTACACAAAATATTAATTAAGCATCTGAACTTAAATGTGAAATTAAACACTCTAACTTATTAAAATCAGTTAAATAAATATTATTTATCAAAAATTAATAAGTTATCGATAAAATTGCAATGATATGTTATGTAGGTTGCTGTTGTTAACCACCACTGACCACAGTTTACCGTTGTCGGTGAAAATATTCACAAACAAATTAATTAAAAAAATTAATAATATTATCTTTTAAAAAAATTAATAATATTCTTCAGTTGCCCGGAGAATATGACCGGCGGTTGCTTTCACTCGAGAAGGCAACTGGATTAGCCTGGCCGCATTTTCCAATGAGGAAGACAACCCGATGGTCGCCTCCTCCATTGAAGGCGGCTAGGTCCGGTCGCCTTCTTCTTTAGTGGCAATGACGACCATTCACCGATCGTCAAAATCATTGTCCCTAATGACTGGTTATTTCAAGTGAATAATCCACTATTGAATATAAATGCTAAAAATGACAAGTTCAATTATTTAATTGCACCTTTTTTAAATTTATAAAATTAATTACTTTCCCGTGTAAAATTCAACGGCCTATTCAACTATTTTTCTATTACTTTTAATTTATATCATTATTTTTTAAAAATATTGGATCAATTTAATAGTTTATCAATGTGAATAATTTATTTATTTCTCCAAATAAATTTATTTTGAACTTTGGCTTATCTTGTTAACACGCCACCTCTGATGTTCCAAAAAATTCATACGATTGAACTCATCACAAATGAGCAGACAATACTTTATTTTTCATTTTTTATATACAAATGGTGAATTAAAATAATGACATAAACTCAAATAAAAAATGAATATATTCAGGTGTGTTATTAATACAGGTAATAAAATGATTTAATTGCTCAAAATATTAAAACATAAAGTAAAAGTGGAGCTCTTTGTGCACACTGCACAGTAGGCAAAGGTCTAGCATATATGATCAGTTGAGTTATCATAATTTAAATCCTCCCAGATGTTTTATCGGGTCAAGGCGTGGGTGTCCCTTAGAGTTGGGATTAAACATTTTGGGAAGAATAAAGTAAAAGAATATATACTTTAGCGAATCCACACATTAATAAAATTCAAGTTTTGCAGGAATATACACTTGTGAATTATGGAGTAGTTTATTTTATTGCTATTTTATCTTTACTTCAACAGATTTATTCTAACTTACACCTAACGCAATCACCTACCTTGAATACCTTTTTCATTCTATTTGAAAATTCAGAGAAATGACATCTAAAAGTTATATTTTGATTTTTAAAAAAATATTTAGCCAACAAAGGAAAAAAATTAATCCGCATATCAACTAAAAAAAAATACATATTTTGATCAAAGGGAAAGAAATTAAATTCATTTGAACAAAAATAATTTTTTAATAAGTGGACCGCTGCAATATATTTATTAACAGTTAAACTCTATTACAACATATTAAAGTACAAAGAGTGTTTAAAAAAAAAAGTACAAAGAGTCAATGTCACTACTAGGGTTCGAACCTAAGACCCCATTGAGCTACAAGCTACTTGGCATAGTTATTGTTAATATTGTAATTAATTAACTGTATAACTTTTAATTTATAGCTTTAATTTAATAAAAATAAAATATTAATATAAATACAAGGACATGAAGTTTAAACTCTTAAAAATAATAATTAATCTTTATTGAAGTAATAATAAATAATAAATCACAACCTACAGAAGTTGAACACACTATTACACTTCAGTGTTGGAGCAAAAAGAGCAAACTTTTAGATTACTAGAGAAAGTGTTACAATAATAATATATATAGAGAGAAATTTATAGAGATCAAATAAATCTTTTAAACACGTAATGGTTATATTTTTTTAAGAATTATTTGCTATTAACACTTTATGTATAAAACAATACAGTTATACGATACAATTTTTGGGATACGAAAAAGACAATATTGTTTTAAATAATTTATTTATAGCAAATTTTTTAATGTGCTTTTTTTTTTTTTTTGAATTTATCAATTGCTACTTTCAATGCTGTGGTACACTTCACAAAGCAAGAATTTGCATTATATTAAACTCCCATCATTTCTCTACCATCCTTTACACATGATATATTGATATGCATCATCTATTTATAATGCATTAGGAGAAGCTAAGGCACGTGGACACGTGGTTGAGTAATTTGATAGGATGTTAGAATTTTGAACATAAAATTAAATGACATTGTAAGTTGTTATTTTGTGGTACAAATATATGTCGGGTCAAAATGAATTTGCATTTTTCGTAGTGTGATGGATAAATCAATATATTGTACGCTCAAAATAGGTAATAGATGAATGACATTTTTATTTTTGAGTACTATTGACCTTGTCCCTCCAATTTGTATTCGTTTGTTTTTCCCGTAATAATACTTCATACGTTTTTTGGTTGTCAAAAAAAAAAAAAAGTACTCCGTATTGCGTATTTGTGCTGTGACTTTTCGGACCCATTCCGAAAGGTCCTTAAAGTTAATTAACATTTTAGATCGTATGGACTTCTTAGCTTGGTCACTCAGGTGTTTTGAAACATGTTATTAAGGTCGGTACGGATTAATTGTACTTAACTTCGTAACTGCAAATATTATTTCGATAATACGTGTGGCTGTTTCAAACGTTATAATCTGATTATTAAATTGAATTTATGTGCCGTTGATTAATGCTATTAAATTATAATCACCTATATAAACACCTATGTGTTGGACAGCCTTTTGAGTTGTTGGATTTTGAACTAATCAAAATTTTTGTTGATTTTCTCATCTTTTCTCCACGAAAATCATTTCTTCTTGAAAAATTCTGTGCACATTGACGATACAATACTCCTAGCACCATCGGGAGGTAGCGAATCGATTTTAAGGAGAGTGTGTGGTACTGTGGTACACGACTTGAATTTATTCTCCTTCTCGTTCTTTTGTTTTCTTGGTGGGTTTATATTATTTGAAATTTGAAAATCCTCTTTTTCATATTTATTTATTTTATATAAATAAATTTTGGTTTTGTACCAATTGGAATTAATTTTTTTAAAAAATTAAATTCCAATTTTTCCTTTGTGTGTGTGTATATAAATTGACTGATTCTACACATAGGGAAGTTAAGGTAGTTTAACTTCCATTGAGAAGGTCATAATTAAGGGGTTGAGGTGGTTAAATCAAATTCAAATCATGAATAAGATATTTAAATTGTCCTTTCAAAAAAAAAAAGATATTTAAATTGTAATCCATAAGAATAGCCACCAAAATTCATATGAATATGATTTTCATATAAAACCATCTGAAATATTAAAACTATAAGTTAATTAAAATTTACAAAAATGAAATAAAATTAATCTCTCAATAATAGCTTAGAGTGTGCTTACTAAAAAAAATGATAGTTGGAAAATGTTTTTTTTTTAATGAAAAACAGATAATACAATATGTGAAAGAAAAATAAATAAATAAATAATTTTGATAATATTTTAACCAATTTAAATGTTCATCACTCTTTAACTACTGTCTGATTTCTTTGATAAAATGTACCAAGGATGTTGCTCTTGCTAGTTTGGGAAGGAAGTTTCTTAAATAGTTATATTATAGTGCATGTGGGAAGCTTCTTGATGCGTGGACAGAGATAGGAAAATATTATCACGGCCAGACAAAATAATATGGAAGTACCCTTGAATTGTTGCATCTCTGGGATGTGAATGATTGAATGAATTTTGGGTGTTTCGCAATTAATTGATAATTAATAGCGCTTATAATTGATTGTGTTAATTGTTTAAATCAATTAATAGTATTGGTTGATTATATAGAAAAATGTTTTGTAATATAGTGGTTTAAGCTTGCTTAACTAATTCAGTGGCTAAAGACCTTGTGGTCAAGTGGCATCCGTTGAGAAAGTAGCTATGAACAGATAGTGCATTGTAACACATCTCAAAATATTCTTTGTATATTTAATTAAAAGTCAAATATATTTTAATTTTTAATTATCAATCACTTATGAGACTTTTTAGATGAACTAAAGATTTTTTTCCACTACATCGTTTAAGGTACTGGACTTGGCATTTCTTAGTATTAAAAAAAAAAGATTTTTTTCCCACTAAATCTAACACATCTCCTGCTCATTGTTTGGGTTGTGTTGTCTTATTTAAAAGTATATTACTTTAGTGTGCTTACTTTTAAACAGATTTGTAAACCTATTAGTTAGATTTTAGCTTTTAATTATGCTACTTTGAACTTTACTCACCCGCATGTTTTTAAAGTTGAAATTGGTTTGCTAAAACCAAGGTTATATAGTGTATGTGTGTTTATTCGCATAGATAGGTACTAAAAAAGCCTTGTTGTGGTCTTGTGAAGATATGGTTTTTGGCAAAATATTGAATGTGAGCAGGTTCCCACATATTGTACTAATTGTTGAAAATAGAGACATGATGATGCTCATTGAATGGCAAAGATTCCCATTTCCCAGGTTGTCAGTGAAAATGTTGGTTCAATTCGGAAATGACAAAAGGACCCCAATTCAGAAGGTGTAGTAGGTACTAGGTACAATCCTCGTGTCAGCAAGTCCAGGGGTGTCTCGCAGACTACCATATTGCTCGTAATTATGGGTGTTAGCGAACAAAATTTTTAATAAACTATTCGTATATATGCTCGATAAGCATTTGGTTATGTTCATTTATTAAGGTAAATGAACATATTTTAGAGATTGTTTAATAAATGAACATAGTCTGAACATTTGTAAGCTTGTTACTAAGAGCAACATCTATTCGTTTATGTTTGGTTCACTAACAACCGTGAGGGCATTTGGTACTTTCTTATCATTTTTGGAAAAATATTTTTTCATATTTAATGAGAAATTACTTTGCAGAAAAAATTAATTAATATGTTTAGTGTTACATTTAAAATAATAAAATTAAATTACATAAAAAATTAATTAAGATGTTTGGTTCAATTAAACTTTTTACGAATTTTCTTTTTTTTTTTTAATCTTTAATAAATCCTTACTATATACAAATATTATTAAAAAAAATAACGAATAATTAAGAGTATAATAAATCCTTTGTAAATTAATACTCCGTAAATAGTACGTTTTACAAAAGTATTTAGTCACAAATTTCTTCGATCCACGGAGGCAGAAAGAAGATGGTTGGACTGGGACGAAGGCAATCTCCATCCATCATGTCAATTTTTAAAATTTTAAATTTATTATTTATATGTATTTCAAAAATCTTACCCTTTTGAACTAACACCACATCAAATCGTTAAATTAATGTTATTTTTTAAAAAATACACGTGAAATCTAACATAATATTAATTCACTGCAAACTCAGCTTTTACATGTTGTTAATCTACTAAATGAGTCAATTGTCTTCTTTTTTTGTCCACTTTTAAAATTTGAAAGTTTTTTTTTTTAATTACTTAAAGAGGCTCAATTGCACTAACTTAAAAACTAAACTTATCCCATAATTTTTTAACAATTTTTTTGTTGACTGCTGAATTTTTAACAAGCTAAGATTTAGTTCTTAAGTAAATTTCCTAATGAAATCCTAACATGACTGACCAAAATTTACCACTAACTTAGAACTAAACTTATCCTACAACTAATTATGAGATTAAATTAATACCACAATCACAATTAAAAAAAATGAAAAACGTCAATTTTTATTTTTTGGATATTATACAATTTTATTCAATATGCGCTGCCAAAACGCACAACATAGTGAAAATGACCATTATTTAAGTACTATAAATGTGACGTGTAACTGATATTGAGACCCTATATGGAGATGGCACTGCTTTCAATCATTCATCATAATTTACTTCCATGTTGAATGTTCTTCCCTCAATCATATTTCAAAAAATTTTCTTCTTTGCTTTGAAAAATACCGACTCCTATTTCTTACTTTCAAATTCTACTCTCGCTCGCAAATTTTTGATGTAAAAACTTATCCTGGTACTCACATGATAAAAATATCCAATCTTTATTTACCACATTATAGAATACAAGTGAGAATGTAGAATTCGAAAATACATGTACATGTAGTAGAACTCATTTGCTTTTCGTGTAGCCAAAATTTTATTCTCTTCTTTAAAGCCCACTTGTTAAACACTAGATCCAAAAAATTTTATTCTCTTCTTTAAAGCCCACTTGTTAAGCACTAGATCTAATAAAATTAAATAAAGAATTTAATTTTACTAGTGTACTATGTTTATAAGAGAATAAAATTTTTGTCACATTTTTATTTTATTTTATTGGAGCATAAAAGGAGAAAGAAGTTGTAATATAATCTATTTTTCATTAATTAATCAAATTATACCTAGTAAAAAAGTTTTTTTTTTTTAAAAATTGTTGATAAATTTCATCATTAATTGGAATATTTTCTAATAGTGACACCATGGTGTAATTAGTGATATTGAAACATTAATTGTGTGATAATTTTTAATTAAAATTTATCATTGTAGAGGTGTCAAAGTAGATTGAGACTATTGAAGTGATCTTAACCCACTTTTTGGCGGAGTGTATTAGGACAAAAAATCTTTGTGAGCTAAACACATTTTTGTAATTTTTTTTGAAGATAAAGAGTTGTGGCACATTATTCTATTCATAATAATTTCATATACATTTAAAACACTCATAACTTTTTGAATCAATAATCGGCCATTGTTGGTTCAACAAGTTTAAAGACTCAGAGACACAAAGGCTCTTGTACGATGTAAATGACTCGAGTCAAATCTAAATAATCAAAACTTAAGGTTTCGGTTGATTTAAATAATTGAATCACAAACTCAATCAAACTCTAATTTTTTTGAGGCTTTATATATATATTGGGCAATGGATGAAGTTTTGGGCTGCAGAATTTAAATATTGTTTGGGCCAATTTTCATGTATATATATAAATATATATAGTTTTGGACCACTGTTGTTGGTTTTGGGTTTATTAAATCAAAGGGATTTTGGGCCAATAATAAAAACACACACACACATTGTTGTTCACGGCAAATTGTTGGTCCACTAATACATAACAAAAAATACATCTTTTCAAAAAAAAAAACAAAAAATACATTTTTAATATACTAAAGTACATTATTTGTATACTGAATGTACATTATATAAAATAATATACTTTTAATACTCAAATAATGTATTTTCTTAAATACAATATACATTTTTAATATACTAAAAATATAGTATTTATGTACTTAATTTATATTATTTGATAATATGATCCATACAATAATAATTGGTTGTTCACTAATTGGTTTACTATTAGTTATGACATCAAGAGACCATTTTATGCACTTCATCATATATACGAGAAATATGATATGTATTAAAGTTATCTACAACTCTACAAGTAATTAAATGATTAAGGTATTTGTATTATAATTCTAAGGTAACTACTTTTGATTGTCATGATTTGATATAAAAATTTAGTAGAGTTAAATAGATTATACATTTGTAGTTAGGACCTCACAGTTCGTTTATTTTATATAAGTTTTATAAAGTTGGTAGTACTTATTACATTTGTAGTTAGGAGTGTTTTATATATTCAGTTGAACAAGAGTTGATTGTATCTTTAAAGTATATATGATGTTAAGATTTATGTAATAGGGGTTTTGATCTTGTTGAGTTTTTTTACATTATTCCCCGTTGTATTTCAGCTACTATTGCTATGAATTAATGAAAGTTTTTGTGGTTTTGTTAAAAAAAAATCATGTTAAATTTAAGCAACATTTTATATTATGATATAACTATGAAATTGTGATATTTAATTAGTTGAAGTTGGCAATAACTTCAGACAAAGAACCCTTGTCATTCTTCCAAGCATCATTATATATACGGGATATTAAAAGAGCAACACTAAATATGACAATGCTATAATAGTGGATGAATAAAAGTAAAATTTGCTCATATAGAGAATACTATATATTGAACATCAATTTAGACTACACATCATTCAATTTGGTATTAGAGTCACCCATATAAAATGTATGAGTTTGAATCTCTACACTATGGTCCACATGTTGCGTGTGCTGTTAAAAAGTAATCAAAATGTTCAAATCTCAGCACTATGGTTCATGTGTTGTGTACTTGTGTGTGGCCGGTCAAAAAATAACCAACAAGTGCCAATCTCTACTCTATGGTTCACATGTTGTGGGTGACCTATCAAAATGTAATTGACGGGTTTAATTTGAATCTCTGCGCTACGGTCCACACATTGTGTGTGGACTATCAAAAAGTAATCAGTCAGTACACATAAGAAGGCGTCTTGTCATTTATTGTAGTAAACTTACTCATTGATTGTAATATAATATTTTGATTGATTGATTGTTTAATTGTGTAATATAACATATTGTATAGTTATAGGTTTAAAAAATCGAAGTCAAGAAAGCAATCAAACAAGTATCAAAATTATCACAGAATATTTGCAGACAAATTGAGTGGTGTCACTGGCGTAGATGGCTCAACATTTCTGGCCTTTGATGACCCACCATGGCCAACCTCCCAATCAATTGATTATCAGATATACAATAATTCACCTACCTTTAATCAAAGGCTACAATAATCTTGTCTTGCCAATGACAAAAAATGAATGATAATATCTTTCTTTCTTTTTTTTTTTTTTAAAAAAAAAAAAACTAAATCAAATAATTTACTCCGTATTACTCAGCAAATAAGTGATGAATACTTCAATGACAAAAAATAACATGAAAAATGAATGATGTATCTTTTTTTTTTTTTTTGAAAACTAGATCAAATAATTTATTACTCAGCAAATAAACTGAAAATACAGTGAAGAATAGTAAGGTACCTAACTAGCTGATGATGACCAGAAATCTGTCACCTTCTAGCATGAGTATGAGCTTACATATTAAATGATCTAGGGATATAACGGTAGGACACTAAGTCAAAGTACCTGGCTGATGGAATAATATGTCTTACCATTATTATTATTAATATTATTAATATTTATAATAGTAATGGTATTAGTCAAAGCAAGAAGAAGTCCAGCAAGAAAGTAGGAAATGCTACGGGAAGTTGCAACTGCAAAGGAAAGACATTATTTAAAGGCTCAGGAAGAACAAGCAAAGGGCTCAGACTCATTCTCTCTTCTAGATAATCCTTCCCTTCCCTACCTTTTCATTCTTCTATTCCATGGCCATGGCTGCCCTTGTACATGTACTCCACCCAAACATAGTGAATTTTGGCTTGGCTTAGCCCAAAAAGGCTCGTGGTTTTCACCGTTTTGGTTTCCACGTTAAATGTCTTTGTGTTAATGTTATTGATTCTTTGCAATCACCTCATTATCATTTTCCCTTTATTAACTGTCTTTTTATTGGGTTTAATGATTCGGGATACCCCGGGTAATTAAATCCATCACTGGCCAATTTTCTACAACCCTCTAAAGCACAACCCACATAGGAGAAATCTTGGGTCGAAAAATTCAGGAGTTGACATACATTAAGACAATCTGTCTTGATTATAACTTGTTGTCAACCTTCATTCTTGAGTCAAGATAGAGCTTTCCGAACGTCAATGCTTCCCCTAAATGATAATTTCCCATGTAACATATACCTCCATTAGTTGCTCCCAGGAAGTCTTCCGCGTCCGAGAGGAGAATTGCACCAAAGGAACCATGCCGGCCCACTGCTTGAGAGCCAGGGGTGAAGCCCGCGTCAAGAGCAGATGGTCTCAGGTTCATGCAGGTGGAAATCGACCAAGCTGGCGCAATGCATGCGCACTCTAGGAAAAGGTGATCTAATGTTTCCAGGGCTGAATTACACAGAGAGCAGGCCTGGTCTAGATTGGTCCCAAAAATGAATGGTTCGGTAGCTCTTCAGCATCATTGTATCATTCGTAGGTTACATGTCCATGCCACACTTTTTACTGAGGTGTCCTCAAACCTACAGTAAACCACTATCAACACCCAAACTCAAACTAGTTCTGATCAAATGCAGTGTCACCAGAAATTTATAGACACAGATGAAAAAAATATGT
The DNA here is from genome assembly GCA_002525835.2 of Ipomoea batatas. Lineage (NCBI taxonomy): Eukaryota > Viridiplantae > Streptophyta > Magnoliopsida > Solanales > Convolvulaceae > Ipomoea > Ipomoea batatas. The sequence continues at coordinate 13,142,506 of CM008341.1, read as the reverse complement.
TGCACAACCCATAACAATGGGTCGCACAATCCACAACAATGAGATCACATGCAACTTGCCATTTTTGGCCTGCTATCTCCAAAACTCAAACCTAACTTAAACCACTACCAACACCAAAACTCAAACTTTTGATCAAATGCAGAGTAGTTGGAAAACGAAATAAAATCGAAATACGTTACACAACTCCCAACAACGGATTGTACAACACACAGTAACGAGTTGCACAACTAACACAACCGAATGCACAACAGTACCACTCATCATGTGAGAACATGCCAACTAATTTTTGTACAACATGTAATGCTTGATTGTGCATTCGTGCATACGGGATTGTGCAATTTAAAAACTTACATTTCTATAACTACTTTTGTATTTTGAGTTGTGTAACTCGTGATTGTGCAACTCACACATTTGATTGTTCTAATTTGATCTACCCATATATAAATATTGAACAGTTTCGTATTAATACAGGAACTACTACAGAACTTACCCTCCAGGGGCCGTTTGGTTCGGGTAATCTCNATTAACGCTTGATCCTAACAAACTTTATTTAAAAATTGAAAATGATTCGGTTAATACAAATAGAGGGTGTTTTATGATCCATGTAGCTCTGTCAAATGCTTATTCTGGACTTTCATTAGGTGAACTTGGAGCTATTGTACTGCCCCAATGGCATGAAGAATGGGTTTTTGAACCCTTTTGTCAAGGACTACTCAATGACCGCATTAGAGAAAGTTTTCGAAAGTGAGGCAGAAGCAAAAGAAGCTACAGAAAATGGAGCTGATATGAACAAAAGAAAGGAGGTCATTGTGCGAGGCGTACTTTCTGTTACTGTCATTTCTGCTGATGACCTTGCTCCCACAGACCTAATGGGAAAGGCCGACCCGTATGTTGTGCTTACTTTGAAGAAAGCCGGAATTAAGAACAAAACCAGGGTATGACACCTCTATTTGTATTTCAGCAATAGATTTGTTTCTTCTATTGATTTTCATAAATTAATTAAAAACGGGACAAGAAATAAAACGAGATGAACATTTTAAACATTAATCAATATGTACTATAACTACATTTGCGTTATGTTAACATGCTCACTGCATATCCATTTTGTATTTCCAGGTTGTAACAGACAATCTGAATCCAGTCTGGAATCAGACTTTCGACTTTGTTGTTGAGGATGGATTGCATGATATGCTAATTATAGAAGTATGGGATCATGACACGTTCGGAAAGGTAAAAATACATTGTTTTTTTCGAAAATGGTTATGCTTCTTAAGAACATGAGTTCATCATAAATCTTTTATACTACTATGCCAAGTGCTAGAGAAAGCAATCTCTTTTAAGTTATGTGTATTTAATCCTTTAGGAATGTCTGCTGACAATCATGCTTATACTTGCAATAGCTCGTAGTTTTCTAACTTTTCTTATATACTGCCACATTTTCAAGAGGCAGGGTGCTGGACTTGACCCTTCATGGGCCTCCCGTCCAACAATACCCGTGAGCTGACTCTGATACCACTTGTTAGATCAAGACTTACCACTACTATGCTAGGCGCAACTTTATCAGAGAGTCTTTCGCTGATTAACCCGTGTATTCTTCGACTTGTTTTTGGGTGCGTGCAGGATTATATGGGGCGGTGCATCTTAACTCTGACGAGGGTTTTGTTAGAAGGCGAATACAAAGAAACATTCGTGCTAGATGGAACGAAATCAGGAAAAATCAACCTGCATCTCAGGTGGACACCACAGCCAATTTTCAGGGACACTTAGGTGTGAAATGGTGAATATAATGCAGCCTCATGTGAAGTTGCCCTCTTTGGTCCCCTTTCAAGCTCTGCACAGAGGATGCTGCTATAATCTTAGTTGGGAGACTATAAATAACCTTTGGCTTGAAAGGTTGTGAAAGTAATATCTGTTGTACATATATATATTAACTGTTTAATTAAATCAGAGATTCTGATAATTTGCAGAAACTTAACTTGTTGTACAGAATAAGGGTGAAATCAATGACTTCAAATGCTCATTGAATTTAGCCAATTTACTCTAGATCTTACATACCATTATACCAACACATGAAAAACATCAAGTATTTTCATTATATTGTTATCAAATCAAAATCCTACATACCAACTCATAAAAACCAAATGACGATTTTTGTGAGACAAGTTTGACCAAAGAAATATTAGTAAGAATTGAACCCGTAACCTTCTACTACCAAAATAATGTTCTACTCATTCTACTAACCTTTTTCGTAAAAATAAAATGTCCTAGCGTACGTCCTTCAATATTAAATTATTAACTAACAATAGAGCCAAAGAAGAAAAAAAAATTATACTCCTAAGATTAAAATATAGAAATAGAAAACTTATGCAACATTAAGAGACATGTGGCCAACCAAATGTCATCAAAGATGACCACCTAAGACTTTGGACATTTTCTTTAATTTTATAAACAAATTAAATTGATCATGTAGCGTACGGTCATTTTCTTGCTCCCTAAGCCTTGGACTTCTTCTTTTCGTTACACACACAAATAAATAAATAAATAAATATATATATATATATATATATATATATATATATATATATATATCAATTATTATTGTGTGGACTATGATCCACACAGCTGTGTGGATCACATTCTAATGGATCACATTCTAAACACATAAAATATATTATTCTAATAACTCATAAAATACATTATCTTACTTCAGAAATTTCAGTATTCTAATACATGAAGTACATTATTCTAACTCATAAAATACATTATCTTTACTCCCAAAATGTTCATTATCCTAATTCCTAACAGGCGCGCAGAGCAAAGAACTCTTTTTTTAAATATCAAAACGACGCCATTTTAAACCGTGATCCACATAGCACACAATAATTTGCCATATATATATATATATACCTTCTTTGTTTTATTTTAAATGTCATGTTTATTATTCTTTTTTTATTTATTTTTTTATATTTTTAATTAATTTTAAATATAATTTGTTAATAGTATTTTTAATGTAGTTTCTAAATATATAAATTTTATATACTAATACTAAGTTTAATATTATGACAAATTGAATTAAAAATAACTTCAATCAAATTTTATTAATATGAACTACGACACCTAAAATTAGGCAAAGGGAGTATGTAACTTATGCAGTGTCGTGAAGTTTCTATGATGAGCAATTTGTTTAGGTTTGTTGGGAACATTGGAATCAATGTTTTTATTAACACGTACAGTTGAATGAGTTCTAAAATTATATTAGTGAAAACGCATTGGTTAAAATGTTGTACTATTTATCAAAATCTTAATTTTAATATTAGGAGTTTGAGTCTTTCTTCTCTGTACAAAATATGAATATATATTAATGTTGAGTGTTTATTTATTTATTTTGAACCACCACTCATATTAATATTTAGAGTTTATTTATTTGTTTTCAATCCTTTTGACAAAAATGATTGTTGTGATTGTCAGTGATTATATAAATTCGTTTTATCGGCTTATTCATTTTTATAATGGTTATCTTACACATGATTAAAGAGAAAAAATTTATTCACTAAGTGTATAATATGAATATAAGTAATGGACTAATATAGTCCTTTTTCCCGAGTTGAAATGATATGGTGAGAATGGATAGGTAAGTAGTAGTAAAAATATGCGATGATGGTAAAAGTTATAGTGGTGAGGTACTGGTACATACATTGTTGTTGATGCGGTGTAAATTGGCAATAATGAAAATAGATAGTACTTGTGAGTTGTGACAAAAGGTAGAATCGCACACTATAGGCGTCTTTATATTTTGACCCGACAGTTTGTGGAGAAGTAAATCATGGTGACTCAATTGTTCAACCGATATTAGACTTTTGTTTACTACGCATAAAACAACTTCCATTATTTTAAGAGATTGCTCAATTGATATTAGATTTTTGTTAACTGTGCATAAAAAACTCACATTATTTTAAAAAATCGCTCCTCAGAGTTGTTGATGAGATTCAATCCTTAGTCATGAA
>CM008341.1:13118419-13130164 GCA_002525835.2 Ipomoea batatas | reverse complement strand
TATTTCATAGAAATTCATCATATAAGGAAAACATTGAAACCATTGGACTCACACATGCTATAAATCTAAAACATAGTAACAAATCAACTAAACTATGGACTTAGAAGACCATTTAGAAGCAACAAAGGTTGTTGGATCATGGATCAGAGACTATGTAAAGCAAAATGGCTAGATCGAGCAAGAAGTTTACTTTGCATAGTAGGCAGCAATGGCAGCAAGGTAAACAGAATGAATCCACCGGGGCGATGTACCGTGAAATGCAACCTTCCAAAGCTGCACATGATTAATAAAGAACTTGTACTGCTGCTCCATGTTGTTCAATGGCCAGCCAGTGAATTCCTTCCAAACATCCTTCACAAAAACCTGCAAAAATAAAGCAGAAGACAAGAATTTTAAAACAGCACATCATTACATATTGAAAAACATTATGAAATGAAACAAAAACTAAAAATAGATTTGTTCAATTCTAAGTTTAAATTTGCCAACAGAACAAAACAACTTGTTTTAACTAACCAGTCCAGGGCCACAAATTCCTACTTGCAAAAGTTTAATCTCTGAATAAAAAGATTACAGATTTATAGGAATGCAATGCTAGGCAGACTAGAAAACAACAAAGAAAATAAAAAGTAGCAAACATAGAAGTAATTTCAACCTTACCCTGTATTCATCACCAAATTCAAGCTTGAAGGCATCACGAATCGCCTCCGCCGAGGCACGGTGGCCGCCGCCGGTGTCACTCATGAGAATCAACACATTCTTGGTCCTCTCAGCTCCAATCTGCACCATTTCCATGGTATCATCTTCTTCCTGAACGTCATACTTGCGCCTCTTCTGGCTGCCGCCGCCAAACCCATAAACCCCAACTCTCTCCAACACTGTGTGTATCGATTTTCGAGGCGAATTCACTCTAACCACCATTTCCCAACACACACAAATATCTTTTTTATGTCTATATATACAAAGTTACCAACTTTTTTGTTATATGTTACACCCCAGCATGAAACACAACACTAAATCTCAAGAACCTTGGAGAAACAAACACCCTTTAGCTGCCGGAAAGTGGGTTTTCCGGCGTTTGTCAGTATGGTTGAAGAAAGATTGGTAAAATGAAAAAGGAAAGAGGAGAAAATGTTAAACCATCTGAGGAAGAAGACAATCTGAGCCAGAGAAGGGTTGAGTTCGAGGAAAGATTTGGAGGTTTTTCCTGTTATAAGAAGAAGGGAGGGGCAGATTATACTGGGAATTATACCATCATTTTTTTTGTGAAGATGAATTATGCCATCATTAAAGAGCTTTAATCTGGTGACTAAGTAGAGAGGAATTTGTGGCCGTTGGATTCGCATTTTTGTGCCGGAAGCTCGGAATGTTCGAATGGTTAGATTCGAATCTTCTTACACGGCAATTAATGTAGGAGCCCACATTAATAGTTGATGTGGAATTGTTTTAATTATTTATTTGATGATGCCCCACTGCCCCTAATGGAATTACAAGTTGTAAATAAACAATTTATAAATAACTAAAGGACTCGCTTCGCATCTTATTAGTTATTACTAATCGGAAAAAGAGTTAAATAGGCTCTCAAATTTTGCTTGAAAAGTTATATCTAAATTTTGTAAAGGTGTAATTAAATTCTTTAACATCTTATTTTTTATGCAATAAAGTTCAAAAACAGGTTGGTAACTTGTGATAATATCATAAATCATTTCCGATCAAAAACCACCATTGACGATGACGCCGATCACCGGAAAAGTCAATCGGCGATCAATTCTAGTTGCCATCTCTGGGAATGCGACTAGTGTTGCCACCTTCCTAAATACGGAGTAATACTTTTTCGTTTGAATTTCTCTAAGACTTTTTAATTCTCTTTCGGGTAGCATTGTCATTGTCTTTATCGGTATTGGTATTGGTTTGGTAATATATCATGTGCAATTGTATTATTGTAGTAGTATAGAAGGTAGTGCATGTAATGAGATTATGACGTAGGAAGTTGTAAATTTGTCCCCTTGTATCTTTTCAATGCATTAAGTCTATCACAATATTCTATTACCCTACATTGACATTTTTAATAATGAGTTTTAAATCAATTTATTGAGTTATTTGAATGTCTTCTTTATTAACAAATCCTCCTTTAAGTAATTAATATGACTGACTTCAAACTGTTTTTTTTTTAAATTTCATGTTATTAACATAATACTTGGTAAATAAATATATACGGAGTAACATTAATTTTTTAGTATAACTTTGATATTTTTTTTTTGAAAACTATAACTTTGATATTTAATTACAAGATAGTGTAAAAATAAACAATGAACAATATAGTGAATATAATTAATTAATAAATTTGAAGGTAAGGATCGAAATCTTTGCATGGGAGAAAATATAGACAATATAACTAATGAAATTATCTCTTTTTAAATTTTTTGATAATGAATAATTTTTTTTTGAATAAAGACATTGTAAGCATCGAATTATAAATTAAAGAAGTGCATATCTATTTTTTTTTGTAACTAATAATTTATTTAATTTAATAAGAGTATTAGAGTGATGTACTTACTTTTGAATAATATACTCTAACATATTCGTAGTATATGTTCAACAATTAATGCCAACATTGATTGGGATGAGATTCAAACCTAAGACCTTACTTATAAAAATTAATAGGTAAGTTAAAATTTAAGGAAATATTAACGGAAAAGAGAATATTTAACGGATAATCATATAATTAAGGATAAATTAGGAAATCTCAATGAAAAATATAAATCTAAACAATATAAACAATCCATTTGATTTAATAATTTGATCGTCATTTTTTATACCCATTATAGGCCTAACTTTATTTGAAGGGATAGAACAAAAGAGGGAATGAAGGGATAGGAATAGGAATTATAGTACCATTGGAAAAAGGGGCACCTGTGGGAACATCTCTACTGACGAACAATTTCAATAGTACGGGTGCAGCCGTGCCACGAGGCACGACCAGGAAAGTAATTATCAATGCCAAGTTATGTAGTAGTACCATATGTTTCATATCTGTTTAAATATAATAAAGTTTTCTTGTAGTTCCGCTTCTTGCAAAAGGGAAACTATATATATATATATATATATATATATATATAACAAATAATATGTCTATTTTCAAGAAAATAACCTAAACAAAAAATGTAACTTCTTAACTTTCAGCCAAACAGAAAAAATATAATTTTTTAACCTTCAACTAAACAATAGAAAATTAAATTATTTTCAAAAATTAAATTATTTTAAAAAATCATTTTCTAAATTTCTAAACAAACTCTTAAAGTCATGAGGTTTTATCCATTTATATACTTGACATGTTGGGATTATTGTTACATGCCAATAATGTTTTTCGGTCCAAATAGGCTAATGGGAGTCGGCCCACGAGGGATTTTCACTATATGCACCAGAAAAACACATTGGGCTAAGCTAATTACATCTTCATTATTCTACAGAAAAAAACATTGGGCTAACTACTAAAAAATGTCATATTTGTAATTACACATTCCTATCATTTTATGTGTCCAATTTAATTAATAATATTTAATTGAAGTTATTTACAATCTTTTTTTTATATGTAATATTAAGTTTATTATTAGTATATAAAATTTATATATTTAAAAATATATTAAAAGTGATATTAAACACACAAAAAAAACAATTTAACAATAATTAGAAAATAGTTTTTTTTTTAAGAGAAAAAAAAGAAGAAGAAGAAAGAGTTGTTGTGTCCAAAGAATAGTAAACATGATAGGTAAAATAAGATAAGAGAATAGTATTATACTTTTTTAATAAATAAAAAAAAACTGCATTAAGGCTTTATTACTTAAGTGATAAAATTTTGAAGTTAAAATTCTTTAATTGTGTTTTATACTTTTTTAGTACAGTGTGCATGGACAAACAGAACACAAACTAAAAATTTTGCATTAGGAAAGCACCAATAATAATAATAATAATAATAATAATAATATTAATTAACACCAAATAATAAAGAAAATAAATGAATAAGGCGAGAAAGTGATGCATAGAGTAAATATATTATTTATAATAAACAAGTTTATATTAGTATATATAAACTAGATAGATACTAGTTCGTAGTAAAGAAGGAGCTTGCCGGCCCCTTCATTACATAACACAAAATATTTATATTAAACAAATAATGACTAATCAAATTCATTCCCCATACACAATTTGATTTCTCAAGTTTTTTCAGGTGTAATAACGCCTTAACAACTTCAATAGATTGTGCGGTGCTATATCATATCTTCTAGTGGAGTTGGACCGACCTTATACAACTAACACATTCTAGGTAATTGATATTGCTCCTAAACTAACTTCATTCGATGAGTCAAACCTAATCATTTTGGCGATCGCGCCAACTGTCACCAAAATATTATTCCATCATCATGCTTGTATGCGTACATAATTGATTATTTGTACATTTTGAGCTCATAGTGATCAATTATGAATGTTAAAGTGTAACAAGGAGAATTGAACACAAAATTTCTTATTAAAAAAAATATTGCACTTATTAGAATGCAATTATTATTATTATTATTAGTACTACTACTATTATTATGGCTTTAAATAAGGTTCTTTGAGGTGGGACACAAAACAATTTCCTTCAACATGCTAATTAAGAAAGTGAAAAATAAGAGCATCTGCCGTTGTGATATTTGAGTAAGTAAAGCTTATGTAGAGGAGAGAGGGTGGGGAGAGAGAAGATTTTGGTGTACACTGTAAAGACTTAATTTTTGACAATGAAGTGGGTCCCACCACAGCATAACAACAGCGCCATTTGTGACGTGTGAGGCGCAAATTTCTTTTTTTTCAAGATTTGTACGTTTTGCTCTCTTTTTTATTTCCTTCTCTTTTATCTATTTTTTCATAATTACACATACACAAAGTTCTTAAACTACCATTATTGGAGATGCTTAGAAGAGGGTTCACGAAGTCATGAATCATGGAGGATGTACGTGAATTCCATGTTCCACATGCTATTGGAGGATGTTTGGAATTCATACTATAAATTAACAAGAAGGTGATCGGGGAAATAATATAACAATGAAATTGCGTCATTATTTCCTACCTAATATATACGGAGCATGAGATTTTAATGTGAAGGTTCCAATATTAGAAATCACATGTTCCAACCTAATCAATTTTAGAGATTTTTTTTTCAAAAAAATATATATGTATTTACACCAAATCAATACATACATGTTATAATTGCTTTAATTTATATTCGTTAGTTTTTTTTTTGAATTGGTCCGTGTAGCATTATATATTCAAAACTAAGCTACATATAAGATGCTAACTAAGTATGTTGCGTGATGATTATAGGGTATTTGTCCCGAGGGTGCATTAGTTGTGCCATTACTTTCTGCATGTCTCGAGCAAGATTATTTTATTTTCATCTTTAAATAGGTTAAGATATTAGACTTAACGGGCCTAATTATTTTTTTTAAAAGCATATTTCACCTTATCATTATATAAAAGTTACATTAATATTAGCAAATAAAAAGTTACTACTATATATTTAATTTTTTTGCGAAGAGTATTCAACATGTTCGCGATAATTCAGTGAATTGAAAATCTAGCTCCAATGCTACTTCAATAAATCCTTCTTGATGATGTTTCGTGTGTTTCTCTATTGATCGTCAGCCAGGTTGGTCGAGTTCAACTTCTGCTCGATTCGATAGTGGCGTTGGGACTTACCATGAAGTGATGCGGTTAAATGTTTAATGTCCGCACAATTTTAATTTAAGTAAAATATGACAACAAATAACCAAAAGAATTCTGTGATTATGTTTTTTTTTTAAGTGATTCACTATTTAATAAAAAATAAATTATATATATTTCAGAAAATTTTGTTGAAAATATATATTTTAGAAAATAATTTGACTAACAGTAATCTAAAAATTTGGGATAAATATAATATTTATCCACAAATAAATCTAACTCACCACCCCACCAGTGAACAGCCGACAACCTAGTCGTATAAATAGCACAGCACTCGCAACTCGCCGAACTTCATTTGCTTCTTCTTCTTCTTCTTCTTTGTACTGCGCTCATTTCTCTCACGCCCACTTTCGCCGTCGGTGTTCTGCTCCCCTCCCACCAGAGATGACGGTGACGAGTGGAGTGACAATTCTGCCAGATCTCGGCACCGAGATCCTGATCCCGGTCTGCGCTCTCATCGGCATCGCCTTCGCTCTCATCCAGTGGGTCCTCGTCTCCAAGGTCAAGCTCTCCCCCGATAATTCCGCCCCAACTGCCAAAAACGGCTTCTCCGAGTCGCTTATTGAGGAGGAGGAAGGCATCAATGACCACAGCGTCGTTCACAAGTGCGCCGACATCCAAAACGCCATCTCCGAAGGTATAAACCTTAATATTCTTGTTTGATTTGTGTTGTCGGTTTGGATTTGGGATGGCTCTTGTGTATTTTGTTGTTTGGTTTTTATGTTTTGAGCTGAACTAAGCTACATTTGCTGCGTATGAATGTAAATTTCTGGTGCGTATATACTTATGTTCTCAAGTAGCTTTGTGTTATATATGAAGTTTTCTTTTCCCTCTATCTTGACTGTGAAGCAAAGGAGGGGGGAAGAAAACTATCTTAACACTCTGATCTGTTTTTTTAAGGAACACATATGTGAAATTTCTGTTTTATTTGGTTAATTTTTACTAAGTTAATTCTTTCAACTTTTCAACATGTAGTGAAATTATGTGGACTTGTGTTTGCACCCCTAAGATCTTGCTTCTTTGTTTAATTTAGGTTGCTTTGGCTGATTAATTATATTATGGCTTCATTTTGTCTCATGGTTATGGAAGCTTATGCTTTAGATTTTGGTCTTTAGTTATTGTATAGATTTTTTTTTTTTGAAACAAGTTATTGTATAGATAATTTATTCATTTTTGTGATATTGACATGAATAAAAAGTCTCTATGGCTCTGTGCTTGATTAATCAATACCAATACTTACTGACCTAAAGGTGTTTTCATAATTGAGAAAATCATGTGTTTTCACACCCTTCGTGCTGTCAACAACTTTCAGGCAATTATGTTCACATTGAAAATTCTGCTCTTGTTTAATCAATTCCAATAGTGTCTGACCTAAAGGTGCTTTCATAATTAAGAAATAGTAAAAAATACCTCCAACTGTAATAATAATATGCTTTTTTCACCCCCCTTGGTGCTGTCAACCACTTTTTGGGGGATTAGGTTCACACTTAAAATTCTACTTTGAGAAGCCGTGCCAACTGCCAAATTGCCAAATTGTATTACTTCTATTTTATTATTGGTCTTATGTACTATTTTTTTCTTATTCTTTGAAATTTCCAAAGTTGGTGCCCCACATACATATTTTAATAGGTTGATGCCGATATCACTGCCTTACTTCATGCCAATTTACAAGTCAAAATGTTGAACTAGTTACTTGTAGGTCTGTAACCACTTTGGTGATTGAAAATTTGAAACTTGAATTGAATAAAAAATGATGAAATAGGTGATAAGAATATTATCTAACAAGTCAACATTCAAAAAAATTATGTCTCAATTTATTTCCAACAAGTTTGCATTTTTACTTTTAATCTGTTACAATCTCCACTGCTAATATTATCTGTGTATAATGAACTTGGAATGGCTCCCTTAATAAGGGTATTTAGCTTCAATGTGAACTGTTGTTGAAGAGGTATACTCTGTTATTGAATTATGGAATTTGTTTAAACTTGAGGATTTGGTGAAGGGCCTCTCCTTATTGTATTTTCTGTATATACTTTTTGATTTTTCATTGATCTTTCTCATTTTGGTTATTCATTTGTATGTCTACAGTATCACTTTTTCCTTTGTGCCAATTACTTGCAAAATATATTGCTGGTTTTGCACTTATTGGGCTAAAATGGATTTTTTTTTTATGTAACAGGTGCAACTTCATTCCTTTTCACGGAATACCAGTATGTTGGTGTATTCATGGTTGCCTTTGCCATTTTGATCTTTGTTTTCCTCGGCTCGGTTGAGAGTTTCAGCACAAAGAGCCGGGCATGTACATATGACAGCTCCAGAATGTGCAAGCCTGCTCTTGCCACTGCTGTCTTCAGCACCATATCTTTCTTGCTTGGTGCTGTTACTTCAGTAGTGTCTGGGTTTCTTGGAATGAAAATTGCAACTTATGCAAATGCCAGGACTACCCTGGAGGCTAGAAAGGGCGTTGGGAAGGCTTTCATCACAGCATTTAGATCAGGTGCTGTGATGGGTTTCCTTCTTGCTGCTAATGGTCTTTTGGTGTTGTACATTGCTATCAATCTCTTCAAGTTGTACTATGGTGATGATTGGGAAGGCTTGTTCGAGGCTATAACTGGATATGGTCTTGGTGGATCTTCTATGGCCCTCTTCGGCAGAGTTGGTGGAGGTATATACACAAAAGCTGCAGATGTCGGAGCTGATCTTGTGGGCAAGGTTGAGAGAAACATCCCCGAGGATGATCCTAGAAATCCAGCGGTATGATTGCTATCTCGTCTTATAATGTTGGCACACTCGAAACTTTTTTTGTTATTGTTTTTTAACTTGTAAATGTATGCCAGGTGATTGCTGACAATGTTGGTGATAATGTTGGAGATATTGCTGGCATGGGATCGGACTTGTTTGGTTCATATGCGGAATCATCTTGTGCTGCCCTTGTTGTCGCTTCAATATCTTCCTTTGGGGTCAACCATGAGTTCACTGCTATGCTATATCCTCTCCTCATTAGTTCTGTGGGCATCCTTGTTTGTCTGCTCACCACCCTATTTGCAACTGATTTCTTTGAAGTCAAGGCAGTAAAAGAAATTGAGCCAGCATTGAAGAAGCAACTCATAATCTCCACAGCTCTGATGACGGTTGGCATTGCTGTTATTACCTGGATTTCCCTTCCGTCTTCCTTCACCATTTTCAACTTTGGCGTTCAAAAAGCAGTAAAGAGCTGGTGAGCCTACTGCTACTGTTTAAGCCTTTTTTTAAAGATTTTTTTCTCAATAAGCACTGCAGAATTTTCGTGTCAACTATTGTGCACTTGCAGGCAGTTGTTCTTGTGTGTTGGTGTTGGCTTGTGGGCTGGACTTATTATTGGGTTTGTCACAGAGTATTACACTAGCAATGCTTACAGGTAAGCTATTTTCATAGCCATTCTGTTTTGCTCGTGTAAGCTTGTAGTGCTCATAGTTAGTCACTCTCGNATATATATAAGACCAAATGCAAAACGCTGCTATATGCAGTGTTTTGTATATTGGCGGTTTGGAGCAAATCCGCTGCTCCAAATTGCCATTAACCAAACAAGGTTTTCAGTGTTTTGACCATGGTCAAAACGCTGAAAACGGCGGATCCGCCAAAAATTGGCGGATCCGCTACTAACCAAACAAGGTCAAAATAATAATAATAATAATAATAATAATAATAATAGTAATAATAATAATAATATGAATGTCCTTTTAGGTCATTTTACATATTAACTGCTAATCTAAACAGCTAATTTTACCAAACATCTTTTTACAAATCGCTAATACAATCTGCTAGTCAAACCCGCTAATACAATCCGCTACTGCTAACTGCTAACCGCTGATAACCAAACAAGTCCGTATTAACGTAATAACATAATACTGTGTAAAAAAGACTTATTAATTTATTACTATATTTAAAAGTAAAATATCATATTTCATATTTACCGACCAAACTTTTGTAGTCAATTAATTAAATATTTTATTGGTCAAATAATTAACACACCACAGTGCATATTTGTACGGTGTGTTTCTTAACATTGGGTGGTGTATTTCGTAACATTGAGTAGTGTGAACCGCACGGGAGAGCACGACCGCACCTGATCATGACTATATATATATGTATGTATTTATTTATTTATTTATTTATTTATGCTCATGTTTTTATATTTACAAAATAACTCAAGTATAAATACTAATGATGTTTGTTTGTAAATTTGAATTGTAGTTTGTATTAGACATTTGAAATATACTCCTTTTTTAGATTTTAAACTTTAAATTATAAGTGAAAATAAGTAAATAATTATTAGAGAACTAAAGAGTTTGAATCCTCAAACAGACCCAAAATTTGAGCAAAAAATCACACTGAACCGAAAACTGACCAAATTATTAGAGAACTAAAGAGTCTGAATCCTCAAACAGACCCAAAATTTGAGCAAAAACCACCCTGAACCGAAATCAGACCAAACTAATATTTTAAGCAAAATGATTTCCTTTTTTCAAAACATAAAAACCAAACTGAAACTCAAAATACTCACCCTTAATATTTTTTTTTGAAAACACTCACCCTTAATATAGTAATGTTGAATATTAAAATTAATGACATTTCTCTCAAAAAAAATAAATAATGACATTTCTTTTTTATTTATAATAATTGACATTCTTATTATTTATTTTATTGTTGTAAATAAATATAGGTGGACATTACTAAAGGTAGTATACTACGATAATACATCTTTATCCTTTATAGTATTGTAATTATACTAGAACAAGAACTTTGTATATCTTGTATATATTGAAATTAAAGGATGACTAATAAATATTTATGCTTCTCTCTGTATTTTTAGTCTTCTCTATACTTTATTGCTTCTTTATGTCTATTATATTTTCCACAATACAACTGTACACACGAGATATATCCATCCAATGGCAAAAACTTGTGTGCGACCGGCTCACGAATTGCAACCGTGAGACGGGTCGGATAGTTGATTAATGAGGTCAAAGATCCAATCCATTAATTAATGTTTTGATCCATTAATAAAAAAATCCGACCCGTGAGAAGGTCTCACACAAGTGTTATCCACATCCAATTTCACAACACAACACGGTATCAGCACGAATGCTCTACAACGGTTTTTTTTTCATAAACTCAAATCTTCATATAAAATTTGCTAAGTATCAATATGTACAAATTTTACTATCGTTTGAGGCCAAAGAAATTTACATTACATAATCGGTTCATTAAAATGATTAATTATATGAAAAGGAACAGTGAAATATGTGAATGTATAAGTTTGTGCAAATTGAATGTAATGATCCCAAGTCCTATTTGAAATTAGAGTTTCCAAAGAGTACTGCATGCACATAGTTCAACTCCTGCTTCTTTTCATTCTTAGAAATAAAAGGCTGCTATGGCAGGCGCACCATAAAATACTAAAGAGCTTATCAGAACAAGTATGCTTAGTCTCCACTGAAAATGCAGTGCAGATATGTTGATGTGATTAGACAAGAACATAAATTTACAATCTCTATGGGAAATGCAGTATAAATTAGTAGATCCCACATAAAGATAAGCAATCCCATCATGTGGCACAATGGTTAATTTTTCATTCACCAAAGAGATCAGCACACAAATCTGAAATTGGAGTGCCATTAAAAACAATTTTGGGTTAGGTGGCTGATCAAATTCAACACCAGAAGTCTCAACAAGCACACTGAATCATGATTTCATGATGAGGAGAAAACCAACAATGCAACTAAAAAGTATATCATCTTTAGTCAGCCATGTATGAATGAATGCATGAGGATGAACTAGAAGGGTTTCTTTCAGGTGTTACCCTTTTCCTTTTTGTATTTTCCCCCCTCTTTTTAAATGTTGGGGGTGGGGACAAATGAATTAAAAAGGAATCAAATCAAGTTCCCTGCATTGTTTCTATGCAAAGAATCAGTATTTCTTCAGCTCTTCTCATCAAAATTTCCCAGAGTT
>CM008341.1:13082331-13094979 GCA_002525835.2 Ipomoea batatas | reverse complement strand
CTTTCTGCATTACCTTCGTCTTCTCTGAAAAAACAAAAGGGTTCTGCAATGAATCATTTTTCATTTACGGTCCCATGTTTTCTTTGATAGTTACATTTATAACTGTATAGAGTAAGAATTTGAGTAAGAGTAACTATCTCTAATCTTCAGTTTCAATTGAATGATGTGTTATTAGTACAATAAGTAATTTAACTATGCACTTTCATTTCAATCCTTCACGCCATTGCCAAACCCTAGAGTTCTCCCAAGAATCGACAATGGGCCTTTCAGTTAATCACATGTCAATGTTTATGCCTTTACCCCTCAACTACATACTGAAACAATTTAATGCCTCTCATCAGTCTCATGTCGTTAAATAGGTCACTGTATAATATAGGAAAATTAGTTTAGACTTCAAATGTATCTTAAATTTCAAGCATATAATCAATTTCTATAACGGTAATTGTATGTGTTGTCAATTATAGGTGATGGATCGGATTAAATTAATCCTGGTGAACTGAATTAACAAATCCGATAATTAAAGGATAGATAAGTGGATAAAAGATAATGGTAAAGACAAGGAATATATATCACAGAGACAAATCTTGTACAAATGGATGTTGTAAGATGATTGCAAGTGAATGAATTGGTTGAAAGATGTCTTAACAAGACAATAATGAACTAATTTATACTAAGGCGTTCCCCTAACCGCCCCCATGAGAATAGGGCGGGTGGTTGGATCCTCTTTGACCACTTCCGCGCGTGTAGCGCACAAGGCCAAGGTTGCCCCGGCCGGGGTTGCCTCAAGTCGAGGCCATCTCAGGATGAGGCCGCCCCAAGCCTAAGTCAGCCTACGGGTCGTCCTCACTTATCCTCAGGTCGATTTGTCCATGATTCATCTCTAATACATCCATCAATAGGAATTAGCTAATCATCTATATAGATTAGCTAATTTCGCCTTATTGAAGAAAATTTATGATTCCACTTTTGATTACCTAGTGTAAATTAGAAATGATATATAATTATTGAAATGATATACCATTGATCGGGATTGTAGTGGTGAAAACGGCACGTGGTCAATTGAGCTGAAATTTGGTAGGTTAAATCTATGGTGTTAGGTTACTTTTGTTTTATAGGACAAAAATAAATAACATTTGCATACAAATAAGACGAGTGCCAAGGATACTGCAATGGATGCAGGGCTGTAAATGTAATAGGCGTGGACCATATATACTTTTACCACACATTAGGCATGGACCATATATACTTGTATCCTAACATGAGATAGGCTGCTCAAACAGTGAATAATTTTTCTTACACATTTAACTTTATCTGTGTTTGAATGATAAGAAAAATTGTACGAGTTGAATTCTTTTTATATACATAAGTAATAAAATAAACACCACATTTGAAGATATTGAAATCAGGTTTTTAAAAATGGCTAAAGATTTTTTTTTAAATACTCATGATTCTTTACAAGGTAGTATATATTCTATACTTTTTCAAACGTTTTTAGCTTCAAAATCTATGACCACCAATTTAAAATGGTAACTGGGGTGTCATCACACTACATAATAGTTGGCTTCTAAGGCTTTAGTATATCACTATATATTAGTTAATGTTAATTATATATGTTGATCTATAAAATGTAAAATATATTTGGCTATACCATAATTGTGATGCAAGTCTGATCTCTCTGTAACATAACGCTGGGAAAATGTGCTCTCTGATGTTGGTTTTATACAAGTTTTAAAAAAGATTACAGCTTGATAATGAATTAAGGATCCAATTCAAAATTGTATGTTTTAAAGAATTTCATAAATTCTTGTTTTTAGTGTTTTAATTAGTAACATCAAGCTTTTATTCAAGGGTTCTAGCTTGAAACTCAGCCCGTTTAATTTGGTTCATTGGAAAATATTTGAAGGAAAACGGAATTGAAATTCCATGAAAATAAATTCCAGGAAAATGGATTCCATTGTTTGGTTGGGGGAAAGAAATTAATTAAAATATAAATTCTATTATTTGGTTAAATTTGAAATTGTAAGAAATAATGAGTATAAAGACAATTATACTCCTACACAATTAACACGAAACAGAGAAGAAGTTTATATTGGATGCCAGAATTATTACAAATGATAAATGGTAATCTTTATTTCTGTAGTTTATGTAGAGCTGAGGTCATCATTTTAAATTTTCAACTATATTTGTTGAATCTAAGGTTTCTTTGATATTTTAAATTAAAATAAATATTGTCTAAAAGTTCTTTGATGTTTAAATATTTGCAGTACTATCTTCTTAGTTTGAACTTTGAAGTCTTAAGGCACTCCTTGCTTTGAATCCTTTGATGATAGGATAATATAATGACCTGCAAGCTATTTGTTCAGTACTCCGTTCATTGTTAAGAAGAAATTAGCAGAATGGTCTAACGCCATCGCATACCTGGCAATTTGGGTAAATATGTTAACCTGATAATGACAGGAACGCAATAAAATTAAGTACATAAATGGCCAATTAAGGTTAAAAAGTTAAACTTTTTAAACATGAAAATGATTTTTAAATGAGTTAAACGAGTTGACACGATAGACATGTTTAATTAACATATTTTGGGTCTGCACGAACAATATGACATGATAACCTGTTAAAAACCCTTTGGATATGTTAATATAATTTTTTATATTAAATCTACAACTGAACCAACAAAATAGCAAGGATATTTAATTTATAACATGCCATAAATTCATAAAATCATAAAATAATATCTAAAAATCATAACTATGTTCAGGCCTGGTCCTATTATTTTATATAGGCCCGAGGCATGATAAAAAGAAATAGGTCTTATCTGATGTTAATATATATTTCATACCTAAAATTTAAATTACATATTGAAAAAAAAAACTAATATCAAATAACTTTAAAAAAAGATTAACAAGTTTTTAGCAATTTTACATACACAAATACACAATACTAATCATGTTGAAAAAATTTCTAGGTACTTTCACAAAGACTTATAAAAATGAATAAACCATTTAAAGTCAAATAAGCTTATAAAAAATAACAGATACTACCTTACAATAGAGTCAATGGTACTAAAAAAAATAAGCTTAACATTGTTATCCTATTAAATAATAAATTAATTATTAATAAAAATTATAAAGCAACACTTACAAGCATATGCAAAGCTAAAAATCTGAATAAAAACATATAATTTTAACATAGTTAAAATTGTTTGGATAAAATAATTTAAATAGAAGGCTTATTATAAATCACAAATCTTATTTATTTATATGTTTTTTTACAAATACTTTTTTCATTAACTAGATATTCATTAAAAAAAAGATCTTCTAAAATTAAAGAGAAAGGATTCAACCCCTTGTCCTTTAGTTTGTAATCTAGATATATATCTACCAACCAAACAACTTTACCATTTTGTAGAATAAATGTATTTTTTTTCTTTTGAATACTACTGACTCTGTTACAATGTAGTATTTGTTCATAGCTACTTTCTCAACCTACTGAAGCACAAATTAAAGAGTCAACAGTTGCCTGCACTCCCATCATTCATGTGAGAGTGTAAACCGAGACACCGGGTGCCACTAGACCACAAGGTCTTTTACTTATACATATATGTTATATACAAAAGGGGTAGGTGTCAAGTGGGCCCCTCCAAGCCTGGGCCTTGAGTAATGGCCCAATCCGCCCTTGCTCAGTGCCGGGTTTGCTAATGTCAAGTATCTCGTAGTTTGATGACATCAATGTTACTTTTCATAAGGAGTATTTAAGGTCATCTCTCAAGCATACCAACATTAATGCATTTTGCTCTAACTCAAGTGCCATATTAGACTTTCACATATATATCTAGCGATTATCCTCTATTTTTTTCTCACCTCTAAGACTTCTCCAATTCGAATATACCTACCAAATTCAAAGGTTTGTATCCATCCATATTGTTTTTTTTTTTTCCAGATATAGTAATCTACTCGCACTACAAGAATTAAAACATTTAGTGACAAATATTTTATGATACTTTGTAATTTAGTCACAAATAATACCATTTTTGTGACAAAAAAATAGTTTGACACTATTGTTTTATTTGTTTATAATAATTTTGATAACTTTTTTCAGTCACAGATAGTATGATAATTGTGACAACTAAGTATTTGTTGCAAATAAGTCGTCACTATTACTAGAATGATAGTGTCGTAATCTAAGTTGTTACTATTTGTTGTCACTAAATGTAAGTGCATTTTGACGACATTATAATTATGGCGGAAACGAATATAATTGTGACAAAATGTAGTTGACAAATAGTTGTTGGTCACTATTTTATATTTTGTGTGTGTGTGTGTGTGTGTGTATTTGTATATATATATTTGTAACATCTTATCTCTTTTTGTCAATAAAAATACAATTAGTTAGTACCATTAGAAATGAGATACGATTGTGAGAAAAAAAAAATTATTTGCCACTCATATTGTCATTTTTGTGATGAAATTGTTTTAAATATTTGTGACGCTCTATAATTCTGTCCGTAACAAAAATTACTAAATTGTGACTATAAGTGTGTTGACTTCAAGTTTTATTATTAATGTTATGATAATTGTGACGAGTAATTATTTGTTACAATGACTTTAATTTGTCGCTATAATTGAATAGATAAATATTGTGTTAAGTTGCGTTGTAACCAAAATTGCATTCAAGTTGGTGTCAAAGTAATTTGGTGTAAACTAGATATTAAATATTATGGTCAATTAAAATGCTACTAAGCTAGTTAGTGCCTCTTAAAATAAATGTAATTGTGAAAATACATTTTGTAATCACTCATTTATTAACTTTCTTTTTGTGACATATAAGTTCACTATCATTTACAGAAGCTATCTAAAAAAGTTCCACAAGTCAAATAGTTTCGTTACAATACAAATGTTAAAGAGCTCATCATATATATTTATCACCAATAATTGACTTTAACAAGGATATGACAACCAAATAACCAAAAAACTTTATAGTTAAACGCGCTTGACTTACAATATAGGTGACCTACTGGGAAATAAGAATAGTGCAGCGCTAAGATTCATCAATTGTTATCAGAGTCGAGGTCACGGGTTCGAATCTATAAAGTGTTGTCACAATGAAATGATTAATTGCAATGATTTTAGTTGTCACTATATCATTTTTTTTTTGGAACAACATATTTGGTCACATGATGTAAATTTATTGTGACCCCTATTGTTATCACTCAAACACTACACAAACAAAACGCGAAAATAGCGACGGGAACATTTCGTTGCTAAAAAGAAAAAATCGTCGCTAAAGTGAATAGCGACGGATCAAATCCGTCGCTAAAAGTGGAATCGCTATTCACTTACGATGAAATCTAATTCTGTCACTAAACAAAACAATCCATCGCTATTTTCCTTCCGCGATGCTTTGAACGACGAATTTTGCAAGAGAATAGCAACAGAAATATCTGTCACTAAATTTAGTGACGGATATCTCCGTCGCTATTTCGTTACAATTCTTTATTGTTAAAAGGTATTTACCTACGAATTTGCTATGATTTTTGTCCGTCGCTAAATTTTTAATATTTTTTTAAAAAAAATTATGCTCACTAATTATTATCTCGTACTTGTATTAAACGTATAATATAGTACTTCAATAATATAATTGTAGAAATATATTATATTAAAACATTCAAACTCAATAACAATAACAAAAAGTTCGGTATATATATAAAAGTTAAGTCCTATTTTTTCCTTTACAAGATAGTTATTAACATGAGTATTACAAGAACATTTTGAGAAGTCTAAGGTACTTAATATACCCAAGATAATATCATCAAATTAAAATTTATACATTATAATTCCTAATATAAAATGCACTTATCTAATGTTATACATTGAAAAGGTCAAAAAACTCCCTTAAGTAGAGTAAATAGTGTAATTAAACCCATAAGTGAAAAAAAAAAATTTTTATCGATACCCGTTAAATAAAATAAAAATACAATTAAGCTCTACTCTAACCTATTCAATAGGTTTCTGTTGATATTATGGCATATACATGGCATTCTAAATCTTACGTGGATCCTAGTGGCATATGCATAGCTGGTCCTAATGCACAATTATTATTATTATTATTATTATTATTATTATTATTATTGTACTAGGATCAACATATTACATATATATATATATAGGAAGCTTTAGAATACAATATATATGCTACACCAGTGATAAACTAATGAATAGATCAGATAAGAATAAGATTTGATAGCACTTTTTTTTATCAGTTTAAGATTCTCAAAAAGTTTTTCTCACAAAGTGCCTAATTGCTGGCTATTTGTTTGACTTAGGAACATATATGATGACCCTTTTTCCTATTACCTATATTTCAAATTCAAACATTGCATACCATTTATTGTTAGTAAATTTTTAAAATCTTGTAAAAAAGTTTAATTGCGAATTATAAATGGAAAAAATGGTTAAATAGGCTCTTGAAGTAGACCCCTGAATTTTAAAATGTTGTAATTAAACATTTTAACTTGTCATTTTGGTGCATTTAGGTCCAATAATTGAATATCCATATAGAATAATCGGTCATTAGGGTTTCGGCGACTAATGAAATTGTCGATCGTCTTCTACCACTGGTTGCCTTCCTCGTCGACCTAAAGAAGGAGACTAGTTGGTCACCTTTTTCGGTGAACGGAAACTACCTTGTTATTAGCGATAACATTCTCCAACCGTCAGCGACGGTCAAAGGCGGCCTACGGTAATTAACAAAAGTTATCATGCCACGTCATTTTATTTTTATTGATAACCTATTGGTTATTGGTAACATGACTTATTTGACCGATTTTAATAAATTAGAGTGCTTAATTACAACTTTTTAAAGTTCTAGACCAATTTAACTCTTTTCCTATTATAAATTAATTAAAGAAACACAAACATATTTATATTATGAAACCATAATATTCCATAATAAAAAATTAAAAATACACTGTAGTTCGATGATTTCACAATACATCACAAAACTTAGTCCATCCACATCCTAACAAGTCAAACCCTAAAACTTTATCCCGCCTTAACTAGAATAGAAACATATAAACCATTCAACCATCCCGGAGGAAACCTATTTTAGAAACGAAGTGACCTCTAAATGAAGAATGTTCATAGTTGATTGACTCTTATGAATTATGAAATAAGTAAAACTTTAAATTTTATGATTATCAAGTCAATTCTTCAAACTCTTGAATCAACTTAGACTTATTATTCTGAATAATTATTGATATGCCATAGCATATCATTAGGGATTATTTCTGATCAATTAATCACTAAATCCACCATGCAACACCTAAAAGGCAAGCTTGCTAAACACTTGATCAATCACAAACTGTGAAATATGATGATACGCTGCATCGGTGAGATGAACACCGTCCCAGTGCACGGCCCTCCCCGGCTCCGAGCACGACCCGACGCCGTCGCTTCCACAAGGTCGATTGTGATCGAACTTATACTCTCCACCTGTTCCACAGCAGGCTTTAAGCAATAGCCCCTTATCGAACCCTAGCTGAGTCGCGTTCCGGAGAATATCCATAAAACCGCCATAATAATCGGCGTAAACGATCACAACACCCTCGCCGGAAAATTCTCGGTGGAGAGAAGACACAAGGGCGCGTAAATAGCGGTTGTGGTAGGAAGTGAAGCTGTTGTAGGGTTTCAGGCACCCGAATTCGTCGTAATCGGTTGGATCGGTGCCGGCGCCGGCGCCGGCGAAAGCGGACAGTTGAGACGGCATGCAGCCGAACGGAAGGGGGCCGGGAACGATGATCCGCTTTGCTCCGAGCTTGACGATCCGTTTAATTCCGCGAACGATGGCGGCGACGGTGTACGGAACGTAAGATTTAACCTCATCGATGGATTTTCCTTGCTGGAAGGCGGGGAAGTAGTCGTTGCCGCCATACTCTCCGAAAATGAAGAGAGAGTTAGTTCCGAATTTTGCGGAGCACGACGCAGCGCGTCGGCGTGATCGGCACGTGGAGTTCACGTGCGCTTCGAACCACTTCAGTTGTTGGCTAATCGGGGGTTTGAAGGTGGGCATGGTGACGTTTCTCTTGGTGAAAAAATCTAGGTCGTTGGCCGTTGCTCCGGCGACGGCGAAATTAACGCCGTGAGCGAATGAGGCGTTGGTGTTCAGGTAGGGGTTGATGAACGGGAGCTTAAGTGCGGCTGCGATGTGGTCTAAGATGAGGCGGCCGTCGGAGAACCTGCCGGTGGCTTTACGGAAGTAGGTTTCGCCGTACGGGAGGCGATCGGCGGGGTAAAACATTTTGCCCCAACGGAGTAAGTTTCCGGTATCGGAAAGGGAATCGCCAAATTGGTAGATTCTTTTGAAGGCGGGAAGGGGGCCGGAGTTTGCAACAATGGCTAAAGGGAAGAGAAAGCAAGCTGTAAGCAACAGGGAAGTTGCCATTGCTGAAATGATAGTTGTTTGATTCGCTTAATTACTCGCCCAAGCCTGCATGTATATATAGGATTGCAACTATGAACATCTCAATTGATCACATGGGTAAAAATGAAGAGTAATGACTTGAGATCGAGCTTCACTAGCAACAGGGTGAGAGCAATCTCTCAAAGTGATTGACTCCTTTGTGTAATAAGTAAAGGTCTAGCATTTTTGTTCAGCTGAGTTACCATGATTTACAACGTCCTAGATGTTCTATAAGGCTGAGGTGTGAATGGAAACCCTTGGAATTGAAGATTCAACCTTTTGAGAATAATATATAATTTTGAATGACTTTCATAGTCACTATTAATAGTGTACTAAATAAACTCCGTCTTATGATCTTAACTTGTAAAGAATTACATTGAGCTGAGGTAAACTAACCTAAGTATGTTAGTGCATCTTTTTAATTAATTATTAGTAGCTCACTTTGCTTCTCTAGATCTACCTAGTGTGTCACGTGTCATGTGTGTATGACAAATTACAAGAATTAATTTAAGATAAAACTCCATAATTAGTGTTGTGCAGCACATGTATATGTTTTGTGACGAGTGGAATTCATCATGTCATATATAGCTAGCTTTCTCAACCCTCGTCAATTCTCAATTCCCATATTATTATACTCACTATCTAAAGTACCAATTAAAACAGATTATATCTATTAAGACCTCTCTAGTCTCTAATATTAGCTATAACCTAAAGGTGACTGAGAAGACAGTTCAACCAGTTAAACTGTCTTTTTTGAATCACCACCAGCTACTTCATCAATCATAACCTTACAAGGTAGACAAGTTGTATAATTATTATCATCATTAAATAATTAATAATTTGTAATAGATTTAAAATATATAATATATTTCGAATTGTAATCAATTAAATGGTCATTTATATTAATCCTAAGCCCACATGATATATAAATGATCCCCGTTTTGCCGGACTAATTCTAAACCCACAGGACCCTGCCCCTAGAGTAGCTGTGGAGGTAAAACGCAAATCGTGCAATCAACCTACCGGTCAGATTCTAATCTTCATGTATACCAAAGGGATTCAATCCAAACCTTCCAGCATACTGCCGCATCCAGTTATGACCTTTAGACTAACTAACCACGCTAAGCTCCAAGAGCACTAAAGCATTCCTTGATAAGCTTAAAAATAGTGTTTGGATGGTCTTAATGATGTAGGCAAACCAATATAAATCATTGAACAAGAGTCTACAAAGTTAAAATTTATGAATATCTCAATATAGAAAAGTTAAATTAAAGCAACAACATTTCTAAAGCCAAGAATTAAACCCTTGACCTATGGTTAAGAATGGATGAGTCCCTTCCACTCAATCACACCCTACAAATTTAAAAAAAGTCGAATTAAATTGATTATAGCGAAAACTCAACCCAAAAAACTACAACTATATATTATGTAGTGTTCAAAACCTAATTTTGAAGTTACAAGATGAGAGGGGTTTAGGGCTTTAGGCACATGCAGGAAAGTCAGGATTCCTAAGGACGAGGAGTTGACATTAGATAAAGGCAGGCACATGCTCGCCAAATCTCACAACTGATTCTATCGGATCTCCTACTGCAATTCCCATCTTCTCAGTTCTCAACCAGATTCCTTATATTGTTTATAATTCATAGTTTAACAATCAACCATCTCTGGAAAAAAAAAAAATGGCTTCTTATTACTTCCTTTTATCTATTCGGCGATTCCTTTTCCGACGCCGGAAACTCACTCCGCCTTCCCGGTGGCCGTTACCACATCCAATTTCAAACCCCCGATGAGCAAACAGTTGGAGTGGTTCGAAACGCACCTCAACTCTACGTTCCGGAAACGCGCCGAAAAAATTCAAAAATTCTCCCTTCAATTCGTTTTTAATTTGGAGAATTTGGCGCGAATGACTACTTCGATCTCCTCCATTGGCGGTGGAAGGGCCAGTGAAGAGGTTAAGACCTGCGTTCCATACGTCTCCGGCGAAACTGTTCAGGGAATTCGACGGATCGTCCGGCTCGGAGCTAAGCGGATAGTGGTAAAGTTTTTGCAATTAATACCATCAAATCATCAATAATCAATTTTTGAGCTTTAAAGCACGAAAATAAATTTAATTGTAACTAGAAACCTAATTAACTTATCATATCAAGTTTGGAGACCTGATCCACTTATCATATACGTAGTAACTTTTAAAAAAAGAATTAGTACTACTGACTCTATTAGATTATAGTATCTGTTCATTTATACTTTCTTACTATGTTCGAAGCACAAACAGTCAATTCACTGAAACTCGACCTCATCATCTGATCCACTTATATAATATAACTTAAAGTTAGATGCTGATTTGACCATTTACAATAAACAATATTTTCGACAAGATCACTGTATTAAAGATTTAAAGCAGCCACCTCTGGTTCTCTGGCTCTAAGACCATGACCAAAGGCCACTATAAGCAAAATCTTTAAAATATTTTGCATGTGATACACAACTTTATCTCTTTTGGATTTTACTAATATATAATTGATCAACTTTTCAACATTCAACGCGTTTGGCTATGAATAAATATATAAATATATAGCCATCTCTAATGATCTCCGTCTTTCTCCAATGGCTCCTTACACCTACCTTGCATTGTTCATCTCTCTCTTCCCTTTTCTCTATGCTTCTGCTTCCCCCTCGTCCCTCTGCTCTTTCAAATACATTTACCAGTTCGGAGATTCTCTCGCCGACACCGGAAACTTAATCCGCATTCCCGGCGCACTTTCCACCTTCCACGCCGATCGCCTCCCTTACGGCCAATCCTTCTTTCACCGCCCCACCGGTCGCTACTCCAACGGCCGCCTTATTATCGACTACACCGCCGCCGCACTTCATCTTCCTTTAACTCCTCCTTACCTCGACTTCAACGCTTCGTTCACTCACGGCGCTAATTTCGCCGTCGCCGGAGCTACGGCGCTCGATCAAGCGTTCTTCGTCGGGAAGAATATTAGTATTCCGTCGTTCCGGCCGCCGATCAGCGGTCAACTGCGGTGGTTCCAGTCGCACCTCAACTCCACCTGCCACGCGCGATCGAAGTGCGTGAGGAGGAGGCTCCGAGATGCGTTTTTCGTTTTCGGCGCGTTTGGAGGGAACGACTACTATAACGCCGTGTTTCGCGGCAAATCCGTTGAGGAAGTTAGGACGTACGTGCCGGATATAGTTAACGCCGTTATCCTCGGGATTAAACGGGTCGTCGGACTCGGAGCTAAGCGGGTGGTGGTTCCGGGCACGTACCCGTCCGGATGCCTGCCCGTTTACCTAACCGCTTTCGGAACCTCCGACCCGAAAGCCTACGATGATTTGGGATGTCTGAAGAAATTCAACGAGTACTCTTTCTATTACAATAGCCATCTCAGGAAAGCTGTTTCGGTGCTCGGCGAAGAACTCTCCGGCGACGCTGTGATCGTCTACGCCGATTACTACGGCGCTCTCCGGTCGGTTCTCCGGCGAGGATCTTCTCTCGGATTCGAGAAAGAATCGTTGCTCAAGGCGTGCTGCGGAACCGGAGGGAAATATAATTTCGACAGCAAGAAAACGTGTGGATCGGAGGGGGTTCCGGTTTGCTCTAAACCGGACCGGTTTGTGAGCTGGGATGGAACGCATCTCACAGAACAAGCCAATCGTCTTGTTTCGCAACTTGTGATTGATCAAGTATTTAGAAAAATGAAATGTGCATAAACGGAGGGTTTTTTTTTCATAATATTTGCTTCAAAATTAATATTTTCCATTCAAAATTATTTGCAAGTATTTTAGTCTTTTTTTATTCAAAAAGTTGTTCCATGCATTTGGTAATTTTTTTTGGAGTTGATATAAAAAATTAGAAGAAATGGTCAAATAGACCTTCAAACTTTAATTAAAAAGTCAATTAACCTCCTCAACTTTTTCAATGTGCAATTACACCATTTGAATAATTTATTTTGAAGCAATGAAGCCCAAGTTATTCAGTTTCATTTAGATACACGGCAGTTTCATTTTGTTCTGAACACACGAAAAATAAGGAATTTATTAAAATTTAACTACTGTTGTTTTTTTATTTAAAGAAACGACGCTGTTTTCGGACCAATCCACACAGCTATATGAACCTTGGTACACGCATAACAAATTATCTTATTCCTACCCGGCTAGCCCATTCTTGGATAGTCCGGCCTCACC
>CM008341.1:12860971-12873475 GCA_002525835.2 Ipomoea batatas | reverse complement strand
TTTTTTTTTTTTTTTTTTTTTTTTTTTTTACGAGGGAACGGTAATTATTTTAAGGAAAATATTATATGGAATTTCGTATTTTACTCACCACTTTTAATAAAAATATTTAATTTTTGTTTGAGACATCATGAAGTAAAAGTGATGGAGTATAATTTAGAAGTATATGTATTATAACTATTATTTTAAAGTAACACGAATAAATATTATTTTTTGTGTAATAATTCATAAATTATGTATAAAAGATAAATTGTATTCGAAAGATTTAAAAATTTTTTTTGAGTACTATTGACTCTATTAGAATGTAGTATCCCACAAAGAGTCAACATTCGTCTCCACTGAGACTCGAAGCCACTCCCACTCCCCTCTACGTGGGAGTGTAAACGAGATGTCACTAGACCACAAGGTCTTTCGCCGAAAGATTTAATATGATTGGTTTAATAAATAAAATATTGATAAAAAATAAAAATTAAACTAAATATGAAATTATGTTTTAAAAAAAATTGTTTTATCCACATAAAATTATATGCGATTGGCGGGTTGTTTTACTTGTTTAGGTAGTACGTTCATGTACCACTATAAATATTTTTTAAAAAAAATAGATTTTTATATAACTAATTTGCCGTCCAAAAGGAAAAAATAATCAATTATTAGAACCTTTTAAATATTTTTTAAAATTGAATGGTTGACTAATCTTATTTGAATTGATTGTGTATATTATAATAACGATGATGATAATAATAATAATAATAATATATTTTTTGAATACCTAATAATAATAATATTTTTTGAAACATATATGATAAGTATTTTTATAGTGTAAATATCTTATATTGAAATATACTTGTTGCCAAAATTAATAATACGAAGTATATGGTGATTAATTATTTATTTATGGTAAGTATTACACTTATTTAATTAATTTTATATGCTAATGATACACAAAAATAATTAATTTCTACTACATATTAGAGGGTAGTTACTAATTAGACTACAATAAATAATCATATGCAAAAGTGACTACCCTTTTAATTGAAAGTCAATCTTAGGGAATGGTAAAGTTTCATATAGTTTTTCTAGTAAAATTAATGAAGGTCTTAAAAATCACTAGTTAAAAGAAGTACTCCGTAGTTATTAATGATTATCATGACAACTCTATTGAGAAGGTCTTCTTCCATATTCCGATGAAAATGAGAGTGGAAAGTAGAAACCCTCTTTTTCGTCCAATATGGAAGAAGAAATAACTATCTTGGTAGCCAACTATTAAAAAATAAAAATTAGCATTATTATTTTTGTATTTAAATACATGACACAATAACATTCAAGATACATATGGATCATGGATGTCAAGTCAACTACTTTTAATAGGTTATATGATAGTAACCTATCAAATGAATTAATTACAACATTTTTCAAGTTTGGGTGCTTAATTGAAATGTCTCCTTTTTTAAGAGGTTAATTGTACTTTGTAGAATATTTTGAGAGTTTGACATTTTATCTCATAAAAAAAAAAGTGAATTAGGGGAAAAAGGGATTTCAACCTTTTATGGATTCACATTCAACTTAGAAAGCCTATTGAAAAATCTTATTGTAACTTTTATGGTGATCATGTACATTTTTTAATTGCAATTCAAAATGATGCCATTAAACGTAATTTGACTAAGACATCAATAACTTTTTAACATAAAATAATACTCTGTACTATAAAGATTAGCAATGCAAAGTTTTCTTCCTGCATATTGAACCAGTAAGCAATGTAAAGTTTTTCTATGTCAATGATATATTGAAAACTAAGTAGAAATTAACATTTTCATTACATTGGCATGTCCAAAATCCCAGAAGTATTTGGTTTTTATTTTTTATTTTTTTGAAAGCCAACGATTAATGAATAAGGTGCTTATTGCACTTAGGTAAGGAAGAATCTCATATTACAGAAAGTTGAAATAAAAACACATGAATATTAAGAAAAAACAGCTAAGAGAATTATTACTTCAACAAAGATAAGCCCAATCTGATTTCAGAATTGTAATAGAGGGCAAACAAATACATTAAACTCCACCAATCTACTAATTCTCATTCTTTATATCACCGTTTTCTTCAATAATGGTGTCACTTTTCTTGGTATCGCCATTTTCCTTAACCAAGCTCTCAGCTTTCTTGGTGGCTTCTTCCTTTTCCTTTGCTGCTGCAGCCTTGCTTCTCTCTTCTTCCTCAGCTTTCAACCTTGCTTCTTCTTTTGCAGCTTCCAGAGACTTGATCAATCTCTTCAGGCACGTGTCTGCTTTCTCTCTTCCAGATGTGGGCATCAAATTCTCAGCAACATCTGCAGGGGTGATTTTAGTTTCCCCCAGCAAACCTCTGATTTCTGGGAAAAGTTGGTGGGATTCAATGTCCAGATAGTTTTTGGCCAAAACCTTGAAAGCTTCAAAGCAACAATAGGAGAGCTCAATATGGCTGTCCATCCGCCCTCTCCGAATCAGAGCAGGGTCGAGCTTTTCGATGTAATTGGTGGTGAAAACTATGATTCTTTCTTCTCCAATGGCTGACCAGAGTCCATCAATGACGTTTAGAAGGCCTGATAGAGTCACCTCACTCCCCTTCTTCTTCTCTGTTTCCTTGAGTAATTGTTTCTTGATTGGATCTTTCTCTTCTTTTTCCTTGTCTTCCTCTTTCTCTTCTTTTTTCTCCTTCCTCTGCCCTGTTAGGTCTAGAGAGCAATCGATATCTTCGATTACAATGATGGATTTGCAGGAAGTTTCTATCAACAGCTTCCTCAGCTCGCTGTTATCCTTCACGGCCGTGAGCTCGAGATCATACACATCGTACTGCAGAAGATTGGCCATGGCGGCGATCATGCTAGACTTCCCTGTTCCAGGCGGGCCGTGGAGGAGATATCCCCGTTTCCAGGCCTTGCCTATCTTGGCATAATAGTCTTTCGAGTTCGTAAAATTGTGAAGCTCTTCCATGATTTCTTGTTTCCGGGTTGGTTCCATAGCTAGGGTTTTGAAAGTGGAAGGATGCTTGAAGACAACATGGCTCCATTTGGTACTCTTCCTCCCACGCCACTCATCACTCTTGTTGTTGGTGTAAAGCTTCCGCTTCCTGTCCCTCACAGCTATGGCTTCGCCCTGGTCCAGAACGTGTTTCAAGTAATCCCGAGTGATCCTATCTCGGTCCCTCCTGTGAAACTTAAGCTGGAAAAATCTTTTCTCGTCTTCCCTGGGGAAGTACGAGATTGTGTGTCGATTGGGCGGGTGCTGGTTGGAGCTCCACCAAACATTAATCCCTTCAAACACATCAGTCACCTCTTCGTGGTCGTCCATGCTGAGAACCAACCCTTGGGTGCTGTCCTTGACGCCTTTGGCCACGAGGCGCTTGGCATTATTGGAAGAATTATAGCTTAGATACCTCTCAATCGTCACGAACACTTTGCTGCGGTCGAAGAGCTCCTCGTTTTCAAACTCATGGAAGGTGATGTGGATGTATGGGTATAAAAAACAGTAAATTTTGTGGGCATGGGTGATGATATAAGTGCGAATTTGATTTGGGAAATAGTTCTGGTACAAGGTCCAGATGAACATGAGTGCTGCAAGTGAAGGGCCTAGCTGAGACCAGACATCCCCCATTATCATCATCTTCAATTCTTGATTTGTGGGTTTAGGTAGTACCGTGGCAACCTCTTATATACTTGGTATTGGCGTATTGAACAAGTTCTATTTCACCGACCAGATCCTTAATTATTTCCTCGGAAACGTGGTAGTTAAGTCAATAAGGAATTACGCAATTAACAAAGGCTACTAAGGAATTAAAAAAGGCGGGAATGCACAATGCCAATAATGTGAACAGCTGGGCGAGTGGTGAATGAGGTCACTGTGATTACGCCAGAGAAGGTTAAGTGTAGTGTCTACTTCTTTGTTTTCTTTTCTGTCTTTGTTGTTTAATTATTTAATCCCACTTTTCGTCCCTCAATTATATGGTAATTTTAAATTCGTCATACTCACTGATTGTTGATCATGCTCACTTTGTGTATCCCTAAGTTATCGTCAAGTATACAAATTATGTTTCACCCATTTAAATTACATGCGGTTGGCCAGTTGTTTAGGTAGTACGTTCATGTCGCCTGGAGATTCCAACCAAACTGGTCGCCTTCTCCGGTCGCACCGTGGTAACTGATTTTGTTTTGATCTAAATGCCTGAGGTTCGTCGGAGTTTGGCCGAAAGTTCGCTTGAAACCTAATTGTCCTGCAATCACAAGTAACCAACAGGTCAGTGGGTTTAATTTCTCCAAAATAAAATGTTTGTGAATTTAATTGCAACTTTCAAAAGTTCAAGGACCTAATTGACTTCTCAACAAAAGTTTGAGGGTGTATTTGACCATTTTCCCTAAATATTATAATGAGTGCAAAATTTTTATTTTTTATTTTTTTGAAAAGAATGAGTGAGAATTGAAAGAGAAGAAGTGAATAAAGACTAAAATGTTCGTTTCTAATAATAATAAGAAGAAAGGTAAAATAGTCATTTACCATTGAATTACAATTTCACAAAATGTGGATCCCTCCAACCAAACCATAGAATTGTAATTACATCCTACCAAACACCCCAATTTATGGGTTCACAGTCAACTTAGAAAGCTTGTTGAAAAATGTTATTGTAACTTTTATGGTGATTTTTAATTGCAATTCAAATGATGCCTTTAAACGTAATTTGATTGAGACGTCAATAAATTTTTTAACATAAAACAATAATATAAAGAATTAATTAGCAATGTAAAGTTTTCTTTTCCCAAATACTATAGTATTTATTAGACCAGTAAGCAATGCACAGTTTTTCTATGTCAGTAATATATTGAAAACTAAGTAGAAAATAACAATCGCATTACATTGACATGTCCAAAATCCCAGAAGGATTTGGTTTAAATATAAAAGTTTGAAATTAAATACTTAGTAATTAGGTGGAAGAAGCTAATACGAACAGTAATCTCTACTAATTCTCATTCTTTAATTTGTATAACCATTTTCTATAACCATGGTGTCACTTTTCTTGGCATCGCCATTTTCCTTAACCAAGCTCTCCTCAGCTTTCATGGTGGCTTCTTCCTTTTCCTTTGCCTTGCTTCTCTCTTCTTCCTCAGCTTTCAACCTCGCTTTTTCTTTTGCAGTTTCCAGATACTCGATCAATCTCTTCAGGCACGTCTCTACTTTCTCTCCACCAGATTTGGGCATCAAATTCTCAGCAACATCAGCAGGGGTGACTTTAGTTTCCCCCAACAAACCTCTGATTTCTGGAAAAAGTTCGTGGGATTCAATGTCGAGATAGTTTTTGGCTAGAACCTTGAAAGCTTCAAAGC
Source organism: Ipomoea batatas (assembly GCA_002525835.2). Classification (NCBI taxonomy): domain Eukaryota; kingdom Viridiplantae; phylum Streptophyta; class Magnoliopsida; order Solanales; family Convolvulaceae; genus Ipomoea; species Ipomoea batatas. The sequence goes on along the minus strand of CM008341.1, from coordinate 12,868,131 downwards.
AGCAATAGGAGAGCTCAATATGGTTGTCCATTCGCCCTTTCCGAATCAGAGCAGGGTCGAGCTTTTGGATGAAATTGGTGGTGAAAACTATGATTCTTTCTTCTCCAATGGCGGACCAGAGTCCATCGATGACGTTTAGAAGGCCTGATAGAGTCACCTCATTGTCCTTCTTCTCTGTTTCCTTGAGTAATTGTTTCTTGATTGGATCTATCTCTTCTTTTTCCCTTTCCTTCTTTCTCTGCCCTGTTAGGTCTAGAGAGCAATCGATATCTTCGATTACAATGATGGATTTGCAGGAAGTTTCAATCAACAGCTTCCTCAGGTCGATGTTATCTTTCACGGCGGTTAATTCGAGATCATACACATCGTACTGGAGAAGATTGGCCATGGCGGCGATCATGCTAGATTTCCCTGTTCCAGGCGGGCCGTGGAGGAGATATCCCCGTTTCCAGGCCTTGCCTATCTTGGCATAATAGTCCTTGGAGTTGCTAAAATTGTGAAGCTCTTCCATGATTTCTTGTTTCCGGGTCGGTTCCATAGCTAGGGTTTTGAAATTGGAAGGGTGCTTGAAGATCACATGGCTCCATTTCGTGCTCCTCCATCCATGCCAGTGATCATCACTCTTGTTGTTGGTGTAAAGCTTCCGTTTCCTGTCCCTCACAGCTATGGCTTCTCCCTTGTCCAAAACATGTTTCAGGTAAGACTGTGTAATCAGGTCTCGGTCCCTCCTGTGAAACTTAAGCTGGAAAATCCTCTTCTCGTCCTCCCTGGGAAAGTACGAGATCGTGTGTCGATTGGTAAGGTGCTGGTTAGAGCTCCACCAAACCTTAATCCCTTGAAACACATCTGTCACCTCTTCGTGGTCGTCCATGGTAAGAACCAATGCCTGGGTGCTGTCCTTAACGCCTTTGGCCACAAGACGCTTGGCATTATTGGAGGAATTATGACTTAGGTACCTCTCAATCGCCAGAAACAGTTTACTGCGGTCAAAGAGCTCCTCGTGGTCATATTCATGGAAGGTGATGTGGATGTATGGGTAGAAAAAATAGTGAATTTTGTGGAGTTGGGTGATGATATAATTGCTAATTTGATATGGGAAAAAATTCTGGTACATGGTCCAGATGAACATGAGTGTTGCAAGTGAAGGACCCATCATCATCATCATCTTCGATCTCCTTCAATTCTTGATTTCCTTCGTTAGTACGTATACGGACTAAATAAGAAGATTACTGCTGATTAAATTGAATGGCTATATAAGACTTCTATTTTATTTGAATACAAACACTACAATGAAAGCTAATCAGAATACTACTCCCAGTATACATCTTAGGACTTTCATGGCTCCTATATATACCATACAGTCTTGGTCGTCGAGAAACGTTAGGGTGGTAAATGATAATTAAGAAATTATTGTTTCTTATAAAATTATGCAGGAATTTTCTTATTTATTAGGCATGATTTGTTTTCAATATTCTCACAATTATAATGGTTTAATTATTCTCAGAATTTGGTAAATAAAATTTTATTACCAATTAAACTTTATTAATTTTTTTATCAATTAATTAATAATATTAGTTTGTGCGAAAAAGTTGAAGGGGAAGATTTTACTTTTATTAATAGTATTGATACATGAATAAAGAAACTAAGTTTAAAATTGTAAATTTGTAATAAGTTTTTTTTTAGCTACTTTCTCAACCCACTCACATCATCAAAGCTTACTTTATTTTATTATTTTTCTAAGAGAGAAAATGTAGCATTAATCTATACTTCTATACTATTATTAAAAATAAAATTCTCATTTCTTGCATTCCCGTCCAAGCACTTCCCCCCAGGCCCAAACAATAGAAAAGGAAAATTGAAAAATGAGCCGGATATTACTAATTGACCAAAAAAAAAAAAATCCCTAATTGATTGCAAATGGAAAAGGAAACGGAAATTACTTATTAATAGTATAGAAATCAAAATAGAGAAAGGAACGGAAAAGGTTAAAAGTAAAATATATAGGAAAATTAAAAAAAAAAAAAAGATTCCTAATTCATTAAAAATGGAAAAGAAAATCGACCAATTTTTTTTTTTCATGAGAAAAAAGTTTATAAAAAAACTCCATGATTTGTTAGAAATCACAAATGAGGCTGCTATTAGTAATTTTTTTAATTTATTTTTAAGTTTAATTTTTGTATTTAATAGTATTTTTAATGTAATTTGTAAATATATAAGTTTGTATATTAATATTATGAAAAATGTACTATTAATAAAAATAAAATCCTCCAACTTATATAAATAACGAATAATAATTCTAATAAATCTGCATAAGTAGCTTAGTTAATTCCTAAGTGACATTGATTCACTCGTGGGTCGTCAATTCATCGTGATTCGTCACATTCAACAATTTTGTTGGACAGGCGTATAGGAGTTCAGAGTGAGGTATTTCCCCAATAATAATAATAATAATAATAATAATAATAATAATAATAATAATAATAATAATAATAATAATAATAATAATAATAATAATAATAATAATAATAATCGTTTAATTTCCTTTTCCTTAATTGTATAATTCAAAAATACTAATTCCTTGGAGAATATAATCTCAGTCCTGATAATATTGGGAATCAAAAAGATTATGATCATCTATAAAACCCTAGCTCTGATCTGCGCTACCGCCTGTGTATCCAAAACGCATTCCATAGCTTTCAGCAAAAACTATTCCAATTATATTCTCCGGCGACAAAAGATCAGATCAGATAAGATGGCAGTACTGGGCAAAAGGATTAAGGATTTCATGAAGAACAAGTTTCAGAGGCACGGCGGCGCCGGAGTTCCGAAGGGGCATGTGATCGTGTACGTCGGCGAAGAGGAAAAAGAATACTACGTTTCATCCAAGGTTTGGGACGCTATGCAATGGCTTCGAGAGTGCGAGGAACAAAACCTACGGTGCTTGCCGTATGTTTCGCCTCAACAATTCGAAATTTATCTCAACAATGCTAAGCTTGTCGTCAAGAACAGAGTCAAACCTAATGTCCCTGAAGTTGGACTCATAGAAGAGCCCAAGCCAAAACAAATTCCCAAGCATAGAGTGTTCAACCTCTTGACTTTTACTGCAGCATCAAGTACACATCTTAGCGTTTAAACGAACTCGTCTTTTGATCATTTATGAATTATATGAGTAACTGCCCCATTACCCTTTTCTGGATCCATCCCTGACGTCTAGATTGACAGACGATAATGGAAGAGAAGATTACATATTTCTTTTTTGATTTTTTAGGATATGTTTATTTATTGATTTTCTTTTGTGGCAAAAGCTATGTGGGATAGGTTGGGTCTTTATAGTTTATATGTATAACTAGTTTACTATGCATTGCCCGAATAGTGTGGTTTTCAATGTGAATTTTTAAATTAGTGTTTCATAATTTATCAAAGTATCATTTCGTATACGATCTGGTGGTATATCAATGCAAGATTATTAAATTTTATGGTATATCAATGCAAGATTATTAAATTTTTCATAAAAGTAAATATACTATGACCTGTAGTGCAATAGCAATTTTAGAGGGGAGCATATATATTCACTAAATAGTATCATAAACATAGTTTTTGCAATACAAAACTCTATTAATCGGCCAGATCCATGCTTCCTCTTGTTATCACTTTAGCTAGAAATGAATTTTTTATTTGATCTAGTCCCTTGGGGTGTGCTTTACTGCAATATTTTGCCTTGGCACAGTGCACATTTAAAAATAGAACCAAATTAAACCCTCCTTTCCCAAAAGACAATGATAATAGGCATAGATATGTTTTTCATCTGTGTTGAATATATATTGTAAATTAGGTTACGATTTCATCAATGCCTAATGCATGATTCTAATTAATTGATGATCAAAGTTCATGTTTAATTCTATATTGTATATTTTAATATACTCTTAGCATATTCCTAGTATATGTTTAACAAAAATACTAAAATCAAAATAATATGAACCATTCATTTCAACATACAATTACACCAACATTTTTTAGTTATGTTAGGGGCCTAACTTTATTGGCTCTGATTATGTTTGTATTGATTATCATTGAGGGAAGGTCACACGAATGAATCTGGTGGTGAAGTATTGACTCTTTAGACTAAACAGATCGAGAAAGTATAGAACCAAATTTCTTATATATGGAGAAATATTTTTAAAGAATGCATTTGATGACAATAATTTTGTAGGAAGAATTGCTAACTTAGCTTGATGACAATATTGTCGGAAGAATTGCTAACTTAGATTGATGACAATAATTTAGAAATAGGGCGGACTAAACTAGACCACTGCAAATAAAGCAAAGAGGATTAGGCCCCCTGCTCACTTGCCAAGGAAAGTCCATAACCCGGTCTCATACCCAAAAAAAAAATTCAACATGTATGGATGGGTACATGTTGAGGGGCAAATTATGTTATGGACCAAGTCCACCTTATATATTATGAACATAAAGTTCTAAATTTGTGAACATAGACCTGCCCATAGTATAATTTGCCGGCTAATAGCCCTATAAAGTCTAAAGATGGCTAATCAGTGATGCTAAAATATAGTTACACATAGGTTATTATAATTATGTATTAGGACTAATAATGATTTTCAAAATCAACTCATAAAGTAGTGTAACCACACTTTTATAAATACTCCATCCAGAAAGTGAGGAAAATGGATGATTAGTTCTATAAGCAACTTGGGAGAGTTTTGCGCTTCTGGTGAAAAATTCTAAATATTCCAGTAGCCCTTTTGATTTGGGAGTAGCTTAGAAGCAATACACTCTAGTCTAAACAATACTCCATTGTTTTAACTATCTGATGGATTATAGCCCTTCTCATTTTGAGAAGTTGTCCCTGATCACACTGCTGCAAAGTAAGACTTGATTCTGATTTTTCTTTTCAAATTTCACACTGTGACTAACTGAGCTGGTTATGCGGCGGGTACAAAATAATGTTGAATCCCCCGTCGAAGGGCAAATAATGTTGTTGAGTGAAACTTCTTCATTAATTAAAGGAAAAAACGTGGAAATGTACAGTGAACTTTCTGTTACGGTCGGTGCATGGTGAATGATGTAACTGTGATGACCTGGGAGAACTTCTTTGTTTTGTTTTCAATTTTGTTGTTTATTTGTTTAGTTAAGTTACGTTAATTGGTAAGGATAACTATTTATACTATAATTTGAAAACTATGGTGCTGCACCTGCGCACACAAAGAGAATTATAATAATGTTCAAAAATAATTATATTTTTCTATCTTCTAAATTGTTCAAGACTTTCTAAACTCATTACCAAGTATTTGATACCCATACCGATTCTGATTTTCATGTGCGAACCAAACACACCTTTATATTCTGTTTCCAAACAAATGTGTCCATGGATAGGTTAAGCGGTCAAGCTATTTGCGCCGCCTATCCAGTCAATTGTTTAACATGTCTTTCTAAAAGGTGGGAATATAAATTAAAAAAATAATAATAAAAATTCGAAAGCTATTGCTTTCACCAATTACTGGAATCCTGCTGGCACCATATTTCTTAGGAAGAAGAAATCCATTTTTTTACTTGAATTGCCAACTTGGCTGCCAAGTAATATGAAAGGGCAATATGCTTTTTTTAATCACTAACTACCAAGGAGGTTAGCCATATTACTCCGTATTTTATTAAAACATTAACTCATCCCAACATAATTAAAGGATTTGCTTATGGTCCCATAAGATCGGGTTGGTTCAGATCTTATACTAACAAATGTAATATTAAATTAAGAATATAATGTTTGTTACTTATAAGGAAAGCATAATATTTTCTAAGACAAATATAATATTTTTATATTTATTTCTTTTATCAAAAACATTATATTTTACCGTATAAATAATGTTACACTTATAAAGGAAAATATAATACTTTTACATTAACATATAAAAGTATTACATTTTCTCATATAAGTAATAATAAATATTTTATTCATAATTTAGTATTACATTTGTTAGTATAAGTATTATATTTCATCTTGACCCAACTCGTCTCACAAACAAGGATTCGTGACACGATCTTACACAAATTTTTACCTTAAAAAAATATAATGGTTACATCTAGGTAGCAAATACAAGTTTGATTTCTTCTTCCTAATAATTAAATCCATGTCCAATATAGAGTTGGAGATCACTTTCATAATAAGAGTGGATGTTTATTAATAGAGACACGTTCATGAGAATAATAAAAGAGTTAAATTTTGATAGATACTTTACTCTCTTTTTGAAATTCTCATAATTCTTTATTTCTTTAGGATGTAATATTTGTTTTATATTTTCTCAAATTTTTTTAGCCCAAAGAATCAATGCATCCATCACCGGGGTTATTCAATCATGTGACCACCCATTTGGAATGGCAACAGAGATAGCATTACACTACATAGTAGTTGGCACTTTGATTAATTACATTTGTCTAATTATATTTTTAACTTTACAAGTTTTCTAGGTAGGTCTTTTGAATTGATTTTATTTTTAATTTGGTCATTCTTCATTAAAAAAAATACATTAGTTAAATTTGAGGAGAAAAAAATAAATTTTAAAAGTTAATATAGCATTTTTGTGAATTATTTCAATAATTGAATAAATGTTTGTTAAACTTTACATTTTTCTCTTTTAAATTTAGAACCATAGAAAAAGAATCATATCATAATCAAACACCAATAATTCGGTGTCTATTTTACAATTTCTGTTTCATTCTTCATTTCTATATTGATTGTCAATTGGACGGAAATGTGTATTATTGTTTCACCTAAACTTTTTTTCATTCACAAATTTTACAAGCTTGCTCAAGATTAACTCTTTGTGGGCTTGTGGCCACCCTTAGATGGGAGGTCATGAGTTCGAGTCTCAGTGTAGGAGATCTCGAAATTGACTCTTTGTGCTTCAATAGGTTGAGAAAAGTATAGATGAACAGATACTACAATGTAATAGGGTCAGTTGTTTCAAAAAAAGTATTAAGCTGTGAAATTAAAACGTACTTCATATGCATCTGAAACTAAACTTGTGAATGGATTAAAATTTAGATGAAACAATACATACTTTTGTCCAAGTAAAAATTTTGGAGAATATTTTTAAAATATATATATATATATATATATATATATATATATATAAGCAACATAAAAA
>CM008341.1:12725275-12735955 GCA_002525835.2 Ipomoea batatas | reverse complement strand
AAGATGGCCTTCCAAAAAAAAATGGAGTTGCAATAATACTATCTAATTAATCACCAATATGACTTATTTAGTCATTCTTTTGAGGGTATGTTGTTCATTTAAATGGAAATCCATACACCATTAATATATAAATGATAAATTTATATTTCCAATATGATTTTATTCATTATTGTTTGTGACTCAAATAATATGCTACATTGCTATCATTTTAGCTATCCTTCTCTTATTTTCACATCACTACCTTAGCAATCTGTTCCTCATTCTTGCAATTCAGTAATCTCTTAAAAAAAAATTTGGGAAAGGATAATCTCTTAATTAATATACCGATTATCATTATACTCTTCGTTTTTATAGACATAGACAATTATTAAAAGTAAAATACAATTTATTTTGTAGAGCCTCACACCTCAACTTGTGCAGATGCATTTTTATGGACACGTATGGTACAGTAGTAGATGACGGAGGGGGAAGGGAGTAGAGAGTCCAGCGGGTGGGGTGAGTGCAATTTATAGATTCTATATCAAAACTTAGATATAGAATTCATACCCGTAAAGTATAGAATTTCATAACACAAGAATATAAAAAATCACAACACAAGACACATACACATGTTATATATTTACATAGATTATTTTTCAAATTTGATTTAAGTACATAATTTGTGTTCATAAGCACAGAATTTCACAACAAGATACAAAAATTCATAATACAAGACACAATTACTAATTTATTTCAGATGTAAAATCATATTTTTAAAGGTATAAAATATTGTAACACAATACATACAAACTCACAACATAAAACATATACATATATATATCAAGATGCACAGTGCACCGTGAACCCTGATCGATACTATAAAGATTATGGGGGTGAGGGTCCGGGGAGAAATGGAAATGGAGGATAGGTGAAGGCAAAGCGACAGATGTTTGGGCTACAAATGTCACTTCTGCCCTGCGGTTTGGATGAGGATTCAATTTGGTAGGTTTGAGCCGCGCCTCCGGACCTACCAACTTGTATCTATGTATACACGGACTTATATGTCCCCTCAATTCTTTTGTCTATCACCTAAGATTGTAGTATACACAATTTTTCAACTAATTCAAAATAAAGTTTTTAAATTCTATAATAACTCTAATGAATTTAAATAATTATAGTTCTAAGTTCGACTTCTTATAATAGGTGTCTATTAGTCTTTTTCATTTGAGTGATCAACTTCAGCAATAAACAACCTATGATGATTTGTCTTATTGTGGTCTTTTGTCAGCTATGATCTAAAGACATGTTCACTTAGAGTACACAATTCCAGTAGTGACTGTGAACTTATCGCAAATCAAATGAAGTTCTAGGACTCCAAGTCCATTATTTAAAAAAAAATGAATAATTAATAGTTTAATAAATCACTGCCTTCAAAAAAAAATAGTTTAATAAATCACTTATAAATTAATAAATTATATGCCAAAAGATTTCAGTATGTAACAAGAACATTCAAAATTCAAAACAGTATGTATGTAAAAAGTGTTAAGAGAATACTTTTCTTCATAAATTTCTTATATTTATAATAAACTTTTATCATGACACCAAAAAGATAAATACTTAATCGAATAAATTTGAAGACTTCTTAGTCACCCCTGAAAAAAAAAATCATATATTCCTTAAGTAAGATTTACTTTATTTGATATTATAGAATTAGATACACGATTTTTCATAAATCAAAAATTATACCAAATGTGATAATAACTTTTATGACTTTATAAATTCTTATAAAAATTTAAAATTTCTTATTTAACAAACTCCCTCAAAAACTAATCTTATTCATGCTAAAAAGATTTTCAAAATATGATAAAGCACTCCCTCATGGTTGCATGTCCTCATTTTGATTCCAGTTATCCGCACCTCACCTCATCACCACAATTTTTGGCCGTTCCTTAATTGCATTATTATTTATCCCATGGTTTTCTATTTTAGTAAGTGTGTTTTTTTAGACAAAACGCTACACACATAGCATTTATATTAAAACCTTTAAAAATTGATAGATTTGTTTTGGACAAACAAAATGAAAAACTTATTATTAATTCAACTCGAAAGATAGAGCAATACAAGCAGGGGAAACATGATCCTAATAGTTCGAGTCAGACTGAGAACCAACCACCCTAATTAACGTGTGGGCAACCCTGACTTATTAATGTGATGATAAACAATAGATTCAAAACCATTCATCAGATTTCTACACGTGTTGGCAACTCTGACTTATTAATGTGATGATAAACAATAGATTCAAAACCATTCATCAGATTTCTACATGCATGAATGACAAAACCAAGTAAGCATATTAGGAGTATCGGGCAAACTCAATTAAGAGGCAGGCAAAGTGTTGGTCAAATTGATTTTTTCATACGTGAGAGGGTTCGAACTCCCAACCTTTCAAAAGGGACCAAAGTGCATAACCACTCACACTAACCAAACTGGTTACTTTGTATTATATATTTAACATTCCTCTTGTGTGCAACCATATTACAACAAATTTATGTCATATCAAAGTATAATGATTCAAAATTAGAGAGAGTAACATGGGGCAGAATAGGAACTCCCATGAACTAATCAATTGCTCCATACTAAAATGAGCTGATAAAGGGAAAAAGCAAAATAAATGATGAGAAGATGTTAATGTTGACCAACCAAAATACTTTAATTATCCATTTAAGATAATTACAATGCTGAAAAACCAAACAAACTAATTAGGAATCATCATTAAAAATCTAGTTTTTTTTTAGTAGTATTGACGGAGATCCATTACAATATAGTATTGCTAAATGAAGCACAAAGAGCCAATATTGAGCCAATAATAGAGGCTCGAACCTACTCCCTCCTATGTGGAGGTATAACCAGGTGCCACTAGACCACAAGGTCTTTGGCCATTAAAAATCTAGTTAATCACTCCAATATTAACTTTTTAAAAAATCATAAAGTTTTTTTATTCATTATTTATTTATAGTATTGTAATCATTAATCAACCGAGAAATAGTCCATAACATTTTAATTGTTATACTATGGACCAGGATTCACATTGCATATGTGGACCATAGTCCAAAACAACATTTAGATTATGTATGTTAACAAATTATTTGCTTTCAGTTAATAAATTATATATCTATTACAATTAATTAATATATTATGTATATACAGTTAACATATTTGTGTCTACAGATAATAAATTATGTACAACTAACAGTTAACATATTATATACCTGCAATTTATAGGTACATAATATGTAAATTAAATGTACACAATATGTTAATTACAAACATATAATTTAATTACTCCGTATTATTTTAAATCATGTCCATAATGCAATGTGGACTCTAATCTATGATACAATTTGCCGTAACATTTGTAGCCTTTTTAGGCTACTACCTTGGATGTAAGGCCCATATGATGTTTGGGCTTATGGGCTGTGCTTTGGGACCAAAGATATTGTATATAGTGCTGCAAATCTAATTCAGTACAAGCAGTCCACTTATGTAGGTTTGGTCCAGTTATTCATTTGGGTTTATTTCACTGTCATTTGTTAGATAGGGGACAAATGGACATGGTTGATACCCAAAAAGTTGAGATTATGTATGAGAGCATCATTATCAGTTCGGGTTTTTTTTTTTTCCATTTTTTTGTGGCCCCATTATAGGGGTGGAAATAGGCCAGGCCGAGACAGGCTTTAGATATTTAGGCCTGGGTCTGTTATAGAAATCTAAAGCTTGGGCCTAGGCCTGAGCCTGTATGTAGGCTTTGTATTAGGTTCAAGCTTGGGCCTATAGTTAGCCTGGCCTGGCCTGAAGCCTTTTTAAAAGCCTGTATATTATATAACCTTTTAAAAACGCTTCAAAGTAGGTACTAAATAGGTTTTGAGACTATTTAAATAGGCTTTGAGCCTATTTATATATGTAAAAAAAATACCAAATACATACATAATACCACAAATACAAGGCATGGCTTCTGCATAATCTCGTCTTGTTAAGAATCCACCTACACAATGAAGCCTCTCCACCCATAGGCCCCAACATCCACCACATGATCCACTATCTCACTCAAAGTGGAGTAATTTCACGGTTCTTGAGGAGTTTTTGTAATTGTGATTAGGAAAGAGAAAATGGGTGGAGAGGAAAAAAATTAAACAAATTTGATTTTTTTAAAAAAATAAATAAAAAATACATTTTCAGTGGACTTACTGACGCGCGTCTCTTTCCTATTGGATGTAGTACAGTTTTTCTTTTTTTCTCTGACAAGCTATTGTGTTTTGCAGGGTGAAGAAATGAAGAAAAAACTAAGCTCCACATCAGCTTCAAAATTAAGAACTTTTTTTGGACGGACAATATCTTCTTATTATTCACTGATATGGATGGTCAATCACCAAAACTCTTCCCCACATTAGTTTAAAGTTTTTTCTCAGTTTTTTATGGACCTACCATTTTGTATCTTACATTTTAATTATTTCTTTTTTTTTATTGATATTATAAATTTATAATTATACAAATTAATTAAAATAAACATTCCGACATTTAATTAAAATGATAATTACAAACATTTAATCATTTTAAATTTTAATTATAATTAAATCATTCAAAAGTTAATTAAAAATATTAAATTTGGTATTTTATAAAAAAAAAATTGAAACCAAAATAATAAAACAATAAAAGAGAAACAAATTAAACGAAAAAAAAAAAAGTAGAAGAAGGAGTGAAAAAAACAAAACAGAAATGAAATCAAAAGAAAAAGAAGAAAAACGAAACCATGCCAAATAAAGTTGTTTCACTCTGACATGATCCTTTACTTTGTGCAGGGATGAATTTTTCCAAATAACTGCAGCCCACATCAGTTCAAGATCATCTATTTGGTTTTCCACTATTCGAATCACCCCTATTATGGAGCATCCTTATTAATGGAGATCATTCACAGTTTTTTAGGAGTTATTGTAGGTGTGATTAGGAAAGAGAAAATGGGGATAGATGAAAAAAAAAAACAAAATTGATTAAAAAAAAATATAAACAAAGGACTCTGTCAGGCGCGCCTGCTGTGCGCGAAACGCGCACAGCAGAGAGTTAAATTATATTAAAAAAAAAAAATACTGTTCCAATATGTGGTCTTTGCAGAAGCTCTCTTTTTTGCTCTCACCTCCCCTCTCTCCCCTCCACCTCACCATTCATTGTACTATGATCCCCTCATTATCCATTGATGAGAGTGCTCTTGTGTGGATGCTCTTGAGTATGTAGAGTGCTTTATTTGGTTTTTAAAATAGTACTTGCTAAGAGCATCCTTATCAATTGGTATATTTCGCGGTAATTGAGGGGTTTTTGTAAGTGTGATTAGGAAAGAGAAAAGGGAGAGAGATGAATAAAAAAAACAAAACAAAACTGAAATTGAAAAAAAAAATAAAAAAGTATGCTGCTGTCGCGTGCACTGCACGCGCCCGCATGGGCGCGGCTGTGCGCGAAACGCGCACAGCCAGCAATGCTTATTCATTTTTTATTTTTTCTTGGGAACCCAATGATCCCCAACTTAGCAGAAGAACCCATTTTCTTCTCTCACCTATTTCTCACTCCTCCAACAAGGCATTTACTGTTCCAAGATCTCCAAATAATGCATTGATAAGGATGCTCTAATGTGGAGGGAAGAAAAGGGTGGGGTTTATCCGTAAGTGTTGGGGTGTTTAGGTTCCCAAGAAAAAGAAATTAAAATGTTTTGATACTTGCTTTACGGCAATAATGTGATTTTTAGCTACTGTACTTCCCAAGTTTCCAGTAAACCTGGACTTCACACTTCACTTTTGCTTATATTTAGGGATAATAAAATTCTTCTAACCATTCAATGCTAAATATCCAAGTCCAATCAGGTAGAAACAGAATCAATGGCAAGAAAATTAATTACCAAAGAGCTATCACTTCAAATGCTCTTGCATAGTGTCATTGTTTCAATTCAGCCTGTAGTCGTTAATCGGCACAGGCAGTTTTGTAGTTTGTTGCCTTAATTTTTATGAAGAAGAATATGAATTACAAACTGTCATCCAATTTCAACTTAACAGACTATGTTTATTTTGACAGTAAGAATGTGGTAAAATTAAAAACAAGAGGATAGATTAAGAATTTAATGGGACATTGTACAATAAAAAGAACACAAAGTATAATATTTTATAACAGACTTATTACACCAACATTTTTCAATTCCAGTTAAGGGTCTAACATTATTATTGGTTCTTATTAAAATGAGTTAATTCCATCAGAGGTCTGCTGTCTTTGGTGAAAATTTCAAATTTAGTCCCAAACTATCGTTTTTGCCATTTAACATCCCAGACTATTATTTTTTGGACACTTTTAGTCCTTCTCATGACTTTACCTATTTTTAGTAAGGGTGTTTTTGTCTTTCATATTTTTCTTTTGTTATTTTTACGGTTTCAACTGATTAAATTGGTTTAGGACTTTGGATAACCTCTGATTTTTAGTAAACATATTTTTCAACCGATTTTTAGTAAAGTCCTAAACCAATTAAACTGGTTGAAACCGAAAAAATAACAAAAGAATAATATAAAGAGACCAAAAAAATACCCTTACTAAAAATAAAAAATGTCATGAAAATGACTAAAAATGTCCAAAAAATAATAGTCTGGGATGTTAAATGACAAAAACGATAGTCTGAGATTAAATTTAGAATTACCACCAAAGACAATAGACCTCCGGTAAAATTAACTCTTATTAAAATTGTAGATGTAGATATAACATATTTAAAGTACTTCATAAAGGAAATCAATATACGTGTTTCAAACAAAAAAGAAAAAAAGAAAAAAAAAAAGAAATCAATATATGAAATAACAATAAAATTCCCAATACCCCACCACCAATGTTGTGGATAGTGTGCCGGCAAGTGCTTTCTCTATCACCACGAATCCTTCAATGTCAAACATATCATTCTTAATATATATGATGGATTTAATTAACCCGAGGGTCCTAATTACTAAACTCAAATAAATAATGATAATAGTAGTGGATAAGAATGTAGATAAATGAGCTATTACAATGGTCTCCTAGGACAAGGAGTCAGAATATGATGTCTCCAACAAGACAAGTACAATGCTTTTATATGGACAAGCTACTCAACCGCCCCCGAGAAAAGGGGGGGGTTGTTATAACTAACTTGGACCGCATGCTCCGAGCTTCCCTTTGACTGAGTCACCACGCGGACCTGGGGTCCGCAACTCGGCCGAGGTCCAAGGTGCCGACCCGGGGTCGGCACCCACCACGTCCCAAAGCCCAAACAGAGGCCTCATGTGTCGACCCGGGGTCGACACACACCACGGCTCAAGACCAACCCGAGGTCCGAGGTGTCGACCCGGGGTCGACACCCCCCACGGCCCAAGTCCTCCGAAGTCATGGAGTGTCGACCCGGGGGCGGCACTCGAGCCATGGCCTATACGGAGCTTGATCTCGGAGCCGGGCTCGCTTGCTCCGCTTTTCCAGGTCGGTTCGCTCCGCTCCACTTCCCAATATATCCATCATCAGTCCCCCACTCTCCGAGCTGCGAGAATTCGTCAGTGAAGGAGAGTAGACGTTAGCGTCGTGCCAACCCGTCCTCCGTGCGCCCCAAATAAAGAACGTCGACCCGTCCTCCGCGCGCCCCAAATATTTATAGCATAAAAAAATTGACCGGGCATAATTCCCCGAGATAATTATGCGCGGTTGGATGAGATTTATCGCAAATAGACTCCTCCTCCTACAAGAATTCTCCAATAATTAATTAGAGTCCTAGGTCTCAACATCTTCCCTATAAAATGCCTTGGGAACTCCACAAGTCACACCCATCATTCCCCCATCACACCTCATTAATTCTCCCCAATTCCCAACCCCTATTCAAATTTCGAAAATGGAAGCTAGGCTCCTCTCTCTCCTCATTTTCCCCCCCTTTCCTCCTATTTAAGCTCCTTCTCCCCTCATTTTCGGCCACCACACTTCCCATTCACTCTCAAATTCTCTCCAAGTCTCCTCCAAGTGCAAGAAACTCCTCACGTCACCCGCCGAGCTCAGGTTAGTCTCTCCACCACCCTTCCCCTTTCTCGCAATATCGCGCCATTTCTCTTAATAATACGCATTTTTTATTATTATTATTTTTTAGTTCACGGCCGAGAGGACCTCCTCCCCTTGCTTCGTTTGTCTTCTTTGTATGCACTTTAGCTTGTTAGATCCATACGAGATTCTAGACTCCATAGATATTAGTGACCTTCCCATGGATGATAACACACCCCTCGGCGACTTACCTCACCCCTCCACCGAGGTCCCTTCTCTCCATGGGGACCCCTTAGATGTAGCTCCACTCCAAACCCTCGAACCCGAGTCTAGCTTTAGTTTCGACCCCCCTATCGTCTTCACCGAGCTCGAGTTGGACATCCCCCGCTCCATTCGACCAAACACCACCGCCGACCACGTGGCCCAAGCCCGAGAGCTCGTGGGGCCGGACGTCGAAGTGTTAGCGCCGTCCCCGGGTGCTAATGTTACCGAGCCCCCGGGGGACGGTTACTTTGGGGTCCACGTGCTCTCCTTGTCGTATGGTTTTCATTTTCCTATTCACCCCTTCGTTTTGACCCTCCTAAACCACTACCAAATTAGCCCGGGTCAACTAATACCCAACTCTCACTACGTGCTCTTGGCCTTCCTCCTTCGGTGTAGAATGATTAAAATCACCCCGTACCTAGACTTGTTTCAATATCTCTTCCAAGCTACGGGGTCTCCCACCCCAAAGAGTAAAGGTTTCGTAGCTTTTTCGGCCCGAGCTCATATGAAAGTGCTTCAAGACATTAATATTAATAGTAGGAATTGGAAACCTTGTTTCGTGTTCCTCTCCGTTGGACCCTCCATCCCCTTTATTTCTCCGTGGAATAATCGCTTTAGGAAACATAGAGCTCCTCTTCCTAATGCCGACTTGATTAGAGATGTCAATGCCTTTATGGGGTCGGGGGAAACCATTTATATTGGACCTATGGTGTGTGAGTCGAGCATGGCGGGTTTAGGTTTCGCCCCGAGCACCCCACTTCCTCCGAAATTGTCGACCTCGGGTCCCACGGCGGCCCAGGTCGAGCCCATCGAGGTGGGCTCCGACTCCGAGGTGGCCGAGCTCTCGCTTGGGGCCGAGCGCACCTACGATGTTGCTGCTACGCCTCCACATGAGGTCGAGTCCGAGCTCTCCGCCGCCGCGCTTAGAGGTGGCCACCTATTCCCTCCTTGTTTTTATCTTCCATATCGTGCTTCTAAATATGCCTTGACCACTTTTATTGCTTTTATGTGCAGGAGATTCTCCCATCATGACCTCCCGTGAGGAGATGCTACGTCGCGCCAAGGACCGTGCATCCGCTTCCAAGAGGCAAAAGACCGGAGGTGGGGGTCGAACTACCCGAACGTCTTCCTCTGGCTCTCGCACGGGTCGAGAGGCTGCTCCACCACCTCTCGCGTCGGTTGCGGCTTCTGCGCCTGCACCGCGTCCCCCACCTCCTCCACTGCGCGGGGACCCCACCTGGGCTCGGGGGGTGTGTCGCCACCTGCTCTCGTCCCACGGCCCGGGTAGTAGTGGGGGTGTGAACGCGGCTAGTGCACAGCTCATTGAGGTACTCTTCTCTCTTTGCCTATCCTCGCAAATTCATGAAGTATACCTGTGTCGTGTATTTTACCCCTCTCCTCTCAGGCTCTCCTTGGGTGCACCATGTGTTTGATGAGTTCGAGGCCGCCAAGGAGCAGGTTGCGGGGCTCGAGAGACGATTAGCAGAGGTCAACAAAACCTTGGAGACGGAGAGGTCATTTCGTCGCAAGCTTACCACTGATTGGCAGGCCGCCAAGAAGAAGCATGAAGAGGAGCTTGCTAGCGCCGTCCCAAAGTACAAGGAGTCCGCGCAGTTCAGACATGACGTCGAAGCCTACAACAAGGATCACTTGGATGCGTTAGTGGCAGCGTGGCTGTCCTCGGAGGCCGGCAAGGAAAAGATGGCCGAGGAGGCGGTGATTTCTTATGAGGTCGGCTTGTACGGGATGCAGCGGGATATCTACGCGGTTCTTCGACAGAGAGATAGCACCTTTGACCCAGTGGCATGGGGTTTGCCCGCCGAGCTAGAGGACCCGGAGGCGCGAGGTCAGAGCCCGGGTGATGAGGAGGGCCCGGTCAACACCGACCCCGCCTCCATGGCCGCCTTGGATCGCATCAACGAGGGGCTTGTCATTCCTCCTCCAGGTGCCGTCTCCCCTACCTTGGAGAACCTCCACTTCCCCGAGAACATGGATGAGCTTGGTGAGGAGGTCGCGGCGGCAGCTGTTGGGACCGAGTCCCACCCAACCACCACTCCAGACCTGAATGAGTAGATTTATGCTGTCTTATTCATGTCTTGCGTATTTTGGCAATGGTTGTAGAACCTCTTGCTTTCCTTATTTTCCTTAGAACTTTTGATTTCCTTGTTCTAATGCATGTTTGATTATCTTTTTTGTCACGACCTTGTTACTCCTCCCTTCTCTTACGCCTTTGCTTGATCTCCTGATCGGACTATATGGGGTGGTACGCCCTCTTAAACCGATGTGTCGTGGTGGCCTAGGCACTTGGCCAAGGTGGGCTCGGCCAAGTTATTGCCAAGGTGGGCTCGGCAGTTGCGGGGGTCGGACCCC
>CM008341.1:12672895-12689118 GCA_002525835.2 Ipomoea batatas | reverse complement strand
GTGTTCTCCCCTCTTTCCGCCGTGAACAGCGACCAGCTCGGTGGTTCTCCTCGGCCGTTCCCGAACTCGACGGTGATAGCAACAGGTGATGATGAGGGTGCGTAATCGTGGTTGGTAGCAGCAGCAACGTCGCCCTCTCCGTGTGATCCTCCGGCGTCGTTCTCCAAGCAGCAGGCGATAGTGGCAGCCTTCTTCCCCTGTTTTCCCCGGCGACACACGGCAGGCAGAGCGGCGGTACTCGAAGTGGCGGAGCACCTTGGCGGCCTCAACACCCCCGTCACCCTCATCCGTTCGTCCAGCGGCGGTGGTAGCGGCGCGACGAGATGAAGCAACGGCAGCAATGGTGAGCTTGCGGTGGCGCCGGAGCTCGACGAAGGCCTTTTCCCCAGTCTGAACGGCGAAGCGTCGTCGACACAGCAGCAAGCGGCAGTAGCGGCGAGCCTCAGCGGCACTAGCAGCTCCGGGACTCCCCTCCGTTCGATCTCCCCTGACCGTCTTCTGCGGCTTATGGCGTCACTATCGGTGGTTGTGATGGTGGTTGACGGCGGATGAGCATCGAGCTAGCAGCAGCGACGACGAGCGTCTCTCCTCTGTCGACGATGGTGGCCGGGAGTGCTTCAGAAGATAGTAATTCGGCAGTTGTGCAGCATAACACAAGGAACAATATGGTGTAGTGGTAGAGCGACTGTGTGCGAGCCGAAGGGCGCGGGTTCGAGTCCAGGGGCTAGCATTTGCAGTAAGGTATTTGTGGTTTAAGCTTTTAAGATTATAATGGTTTGATGCATTTGTAGTTATTAGTTCACATTAATAAGCTTATGGTTTTGGTAATTTGTTATAGTATCATAGCTTGAGTTTAGATTAGTATTATTATTGGTTATAATTGTTTTTAGTATTAGTTAGTAATTAGATTAAGTATAATTCATATGGTCATATTATATTAGCCTTGAGCATGGATTATAGGATTATAGATTATAATGGACCGAATAGGAATATTAATATTGTTATTAATAGTAAGTTAGTGACGGTGTTAGATTATATTAATTCTTCAGGTTCACTACTATGAACCGAGCTTTGAGTTGGTGTTGCTTTGGATTAATTACGCTTCAAAGGTAACCACTATGTCCATCAAAAATCTATTTTTACACTCTCGCTCTATATGATAATATTTTGTGGTTGGAAATCCTGAAATTCCTTGATTATTAGCCTATTATTGATTGTGTCTATTGGATTCTTGGACTTGTGTCTTGATCCTTTGCCAGTGTTGTTATGATTATTTGTTGGTTGGATTTCCATGTATTTGACCTCTGTTGGATGAAATGTTGGGATATTGTGATCTGAATTGTGTATTCTAGAGTATTTCTTTGTATTCTGAGCTGAGTCTGATTCGGTGTGTGGGAATTGCTCTTGCGGGATTCTCTAGCGGGAAAATGTAACCGTTGGGGTCTTCTGTGAGAGTAAGGTGGTAGTAATTGGTGAGTGATCTGTTGTTTGTTTCCTCCATTGTTCCGGAGTTTGTTGGAGTATTCTATTGGATATTTCACCTTGATTCTGAGTACTTATTCATACCTCTTAGTCCATGATATGAGTCTGTTATTTGGTTGGTTGAATCCTTGATTATATTATTTGGGAGTTGGTTGGTGTTCATATCTGAGATGAGCACTCTGAGTGATGGTTCTTGGGTTGAGTTGAGTATGAGTATATGGTGGTGGATCTTTGAGTATCTCTTGGTGGTTGTTGGGTGATTTGACTGTGCTACTATTGACTTCTGACTTGGATCTTTGAGTATATGGTTCTGACTTTGGGTTGATTACCCCTGTGATTGGGCTCTTGCCCCTGTGATTGGACTTAGGTCCCTGTGATTGGACTTCGGTCCCTGTGATTGGGTTCATTTCCCCTGTGATTGGGTGCATTACCCCTGTGATTGGACTACGGTCCCTGTGATTGGACTACGGTCCCTGTGATTGGACTTCGGTCCCTGTGATTGGGCTCATCACCCCTGCGTACCGGTTTTCCGGGTTTGACTCTTGACTTCTGACTTCTGACTATATGATTGACTTGGTTCGATGGTTGGTTTTGAGGGTTTGGAGGTTGGAGTTGGGATTCTTTCTTGGTTGGATGTTGTAGGTCATTTGTGCTATACGGTTGATATCTTGTTGTTCTCGTTGAGGTTGGTTGGTTCCTTTTTGGATTGTTGTTCAGTTGGTATCTCGGTTATGGATTCGTTGTCTTATACTCTCGTTGTTGGAGATTGGCTTTGTTTGGATGAGTCTTGGTTTATGATTCGTTCAACTTATTGTTGTCGAGTATCTGTTTTGAACTATTGAACAGTTTGTTGGTTTTTATATTCTATATGGGTGTGTAAATCTATTTACAAACTTGTATATATATATCTATACTTCTTTGCGGGTGTGAATGGTGGTTACTTAGCAGTCTTTTGCTAATGGTTCTTTGTGTGTTTTCCAGGTCTGCCTTAAAGTCTATGCGTGAGCGCGATAGAGATACACCCGTATGAGGAGGCTTAGATAGTGGTTAGGTTTTTAGATTTATGCTTTGGCCTGTGAGCCATTTGAGATTTCACATACTCTTGACTAGTTTTGGATATTGTTAAACTTGATTTGAGGATTACTGTTTATACAGTTCAGCTTAGTTCGTTTCTTATGATTAGCCTGTGCATCTAGGCTGTGTTTATACCTAGATGTGGCATGACGCCCTTAAGTTTTAAATTCGCTTCTGCTATGTTTGTTGTCATAGTTGAGATAGGCGGTTGTTGTGTTGAGTTTTTATCTATCTCAGCTTGTGTGGGGTTGGGGTGTCACAAAACTTCCCTTTTTAGTACAATATCGAGCGCTTGAGCTTTGATCACGAAGCCCGCCTCAAGCCTCAGGTTTTTCGCCCCGCTTTTTGTTACTCCACCTCTTGAGCACTTGAGCTTTGATCACCAAGCCCGCCTCAAGCCTCAGGATCTTCACAAGACAGCTCCCAGGTTACTCCGCATCTCCTCAGGTTTTTCTCCCCGCTTCCAGTTACTCCACCTCTCGAGCACTTGAGCTTTGATCACCAAGCCCGCCTCAAGCCTCAGGATCTTCACTAAACAGCTGCCAGGTTACTCCGCCTCTTCTTGCTTAATCCAAAGCAAGGACCTTTGGTTGTCACAGTTGAGTGTAACAAACTCCAATCTGACCAAAAGCTATCGTTGAATCAATGTCGATGTAGAACAGCTTTGGTCACCTTCTAGATGTGTAGTAGTTTAAGCTTTGTAACTCTCTCAAACACTAAGATGTGTTTTTCTCGCTGTTTTGAATATCAAGGATGATATTCCGGATTGAGCACTTGTACTTTGAACGTTTGAATCAGACACCTCTTTTCAAATCAGTTTGCTTACTTGGTTATCTTCTTCCTTGTGTCTTCACGTCTTTATATATGAGAGTTAAGGAATAATTCCGTTGGAGGGAAAATTATTCCGTTTGAAATCTGTCTCCCATGCCGATCATGGGATTTGTATATTTTCAGCATGTTCCATGGAGTGGTGGTCTTGTAACTTGAGCCTTTTGTCTTGTAGTGAATATTCTTTAATCCACTTTCTTGAGTTCATGCTCCACTTACTACTTTTGGCAAAAATTACTCTTTTTATATTCTCATGATCCTTGATTTGGGGAATAAGACCGACCTTTGGATTGGTGCACCTACTATCCGTTTGTTGTGGAATTCTGACGTGTCATCCACTTCTGGTAGTTCCCATAATATTCTTTAGGCACCTTCTTTTTATTTCCATGATATTCTTCTTCTCCAAACTTAGATTATTTTATCCATGCTTCCTTGACTGCCGTTCATTCCTATGGAGAAGTGTCAGTTTATCGGAGACAGGTTTATGTCTCGACTGACTGATGTCTCGAATCCACGTCTCGAACTGGATTGATGTCTCGAGAGACTCTATCTCTCGAACTCTGCTTATGTCTCGAGACTTAGTTGATGTCTCGAAAACCCTTATTCCTCCAGTGTAGTCTCGTGCCTTCTTCTGATCTAACTATAAGTTTACAACACGAAAACTTCTAAAATGTTCAATCAAGTTTACCTTAAGCTTAAATATTTTCCGAGTTGAGCTCAAGTTACCCGGTTGTATTTTTGCTTTTAGTTTACTTGTCGAACTTACAAGAAATTCCTATCTTTCGAGACTTAGGGGATTCTGAAATACATTTTGGTATCATCAAAACCTATTACATTATGTTCCTAACAGTATCCCTTCACGTTTTCTTTTCAATGGCACACGAATCACCTCATTTGGACATTCCTAGACTGAAATATGATCAAAATATCGAACAGTGTCAAATTTGGACGAAATGTAAGTTTAGACGATTTGGACCCATTTAGATTCCTTTTTAAGCTTTAATGTCTTCATGAAAGTTGTTGCCCTTTGAGTCTTTGTTCCAATGGCATAGAAATCACTCAATTTGGATATTTATAAGCCAAGATGTCGTCCAACCACTAAGACGTCGACGTGTAGTGCAAGAATTTCAACACATTGACCTTTTGCTTCTCTTATGTTTTAGTTTGACCAAATGACCAATACCATTGAAAATACAATTCTTAAGCTCAATTGGAAGTGTTGCACCCATCTCCATAGCTTCTCCTTGACTCCTATTGAATCCAAATGTATCCAAAATGCATGAAAATCCTCGTCTTTGCTTCCAATGCTTTTCAACTCATACTCCTTGCAAAATAATACAAATAAGCACTATTCTCATGAAATTTAGAATGATCTAAAAGCAAAATAATACAAAATAATCCCCAAATGTGCAAGGCCTTTCTGACTACGTTGATTAGTGTAGCTCAGAGGTGGTGCATGGGCTTGCCCAACCATTCAGTGAACAGTTTCGAGGAGTTGGCAGAACTCTTTTTAACCAACTACGCGCCCCTTAGGTCGAGAGCCCGCCCCTTAGGTCGTTCTTGACCAGGTGGCAAAAGGAAGTTCAGTCGGTCGATGACTTAGAGGATAACACTTTTTTTTTTTAATACTATTGACCCTGTTACATGTAGTATCCGTTCATATACTTTCTCAACCTACTGAAGCCCAACAAAATCAACATTGCCTCCACTAAGGCTCGAACCCATGACCTCCCACTTGGGAGAATCACTTCATGCCGCTTGACCACAAGGCCTTTGGCTGGGATAACGCTTTGTTAATCTTGTTCATGGAAAACCTAAGGTTGGGAAAGCTTTACACTAACCTCCATACTGACTGACCGACCTCCTATGCCAATGCAATCCAAAGAGCCAATCGGCATGCTGATATGGAGGATGCGTTCAAGCAAAATAGAATACAGGAAGGGTCGACTCGACCGAAGAAGCCTTGGGTTGAAGAACTCCGAGCTAGAAGGTTTGATAAGAGTCGGCTAGGCTGATCGGAAGCTAACAGGAACCTTGAATGATCGGGTATCCCACCGTTTCACCAACAACCGCCCGTGATTCAAGAGGTCCAGACACCGTTTCACCAACAACCGCCCGTGATTCAAGAGGTCCAGACTCTACCTCCACCACCCGCGTTACGACCGGAAGATCGGTTACGACCGGAAGATCGACCTGAGATGTTGGGCCGAGGGTCGGGAACAGGCAAATATTGTTGTTTACACCGTTCGACTTCTCACTCGACTGAGGAGTGTGCATTCTTGAAGTAAGAAATGGAAGTATACAAAAGAGTGCGCTGGCCACTTCCAACCAATGGTGTAGACGTTTGCCTTGGCAGCGTGGAAACCCAAACTAGTCCGAGGAGGGTAACCGCGATAAAGGAAAATGACCTACCTCCGAGGAAGAAGAGCTCAACTAGAAGCACAAGAATGTGATTCATATGATTGTAGGAGGACCTAAGGGAAGAGACTAGGAGGCATCGAGTAACGCTTAGGCTCGGCAACTTTATGCTAGAGCAGTGTATGGACGAGAGGTCAGCACAAAAATAGTATGCCGTGAACCCATTACTTTTACTGATGACGACCTACCTTTGGGGACCAGTCCTCACCAGGATACCGATTAGACGAGTATTGGTGGCCTGGCCTGAAGCCTGTTTAAAGGCCTATTTAACATATATACCTTTAAAAAAGTTTTATAAAAGCTTCAAAATAAGTCCTAAATAGGTTTTGAACCTATTTAAAACCCACATTTATACTTGTAATTCTGTAAACAGTTTACAAACAATATACCTCATACATTCATAATACCACAAGTCCACAAATTTATGTATCATACTATAAAATTATATAATTACAGTCAATCAATAAACCAAAAAAATGAAAAGCCACTGCATAATCTCCTCTTTTTCAGCATTCCTATGTCGTCGGCCCTTTATGCAATTTCAAGTAAAATAAAAGAAAATTAAACTTATTAATTAGTATAATATTCATTCAAAATTTCAAGCATAGCCGAAGAAACCAGCATAAATCAAGCATAAAGAGTTAAGCGTAAAGAATTTAGATTCTTATTTATGGAAAAAACAACCAGCATAAAGAATTAAGGTATAGATAAATCAAGAATCCAGAAGCATAACACACTTAGATAGACAGTCCAGAAGAAACCAAATGAAACTGACATATAGACAGTCCAGAAGAAACCAAATGAAACCACATATATAATAACCAGAAGATAAATAGAGAATCCAAAAATACTAACTATTATAGTTTTCATAAAAATACTCAAAGTTGAATGAACGGAGAACCAAGCTCAAACTACTATTTATTTCCAAAGAAGATGAAGTAAAACATATCTTGCACCCTACTGCTCAAAGAGATGCGAAATTGGGAATGGGAATGGGCGATGTGCAAAACAGCGGAACTAAGGGTGTGCGTGTATCAAACACAATAAAATTTAATCTAAGTATATAATAAAATAAAATTGCAGTTTATAGATAGAACATCTTTTAGACACACAGCAAATCCATATGTTGAACTAAAAGAAAAAATTTCTTTTCTTAAAAAAATTCATAGACAGAAGAACGTATATATTGAACTAAATTTTAAAAAGAACAAATTCATTTACAAAGGAATGTATATTGAACTAAAATAAGTATAGGAATTGAAGAATCCATTACCTGATACAGCAGACGGCGGCAAGACCGTAGGACAGCAGACAGCCTAACTATAGTGACCGGAAGACACAGGACGACTGCCGGCAAACACAGGACGAGGGAGAGACAGCGACGAGCAGAACTGGCGTACGCAATACTGCCGGCAGCTAGAGAGGGGGTGAGGTCGGAGGGAGTAAAAAGCAACAGATGGTCGTATCGTTGCAGAATGGCTGATGGAGTAAGAAGCAAGCAACCTCACCACCGGCTTGTCCTATCGCCACTTCGCCGCCTCGCCTCACCGTGTGAAGGAGACGGAGGTCTAGGAGGTTGCCGATCGGGATTGCGATTGGAAAATGGGATATTGGGATGGGCGGCTGGGTTGGTGTCTTGATGTTATTAGGGATTTGGGTTAGTAGAGTTCTATATATATATATACATGGGCAATGGACTAGTGGGGTTATATTATATTATTATTATTATTATTATTATTATTATTATTATATCACTGTTGCAAAAATTTCCGCCTAGGCGTTAGGCGCTCCTAGATCGAGGCTAATTGCTCCCTAGGTGTCCGCCTAGATGGTCGGTGCCTAGGAGGCTGTCTAGCGCCTAACTTGGTCGATAAAGCCGAGTTGGCGGCCGACCGGGCCGAATTTGGCCGAGTTAACTCGCCCAACTCGGCAGAGTTAGTCGAGTTAACTCGAACGAGTCGTCCTTTTTAATTTTATTATTATATTTATATATATTTAAATTTATTTATTTATATAAGTAAGAGAAGTAAGAGATATATATATAATATATATAATATAATATATGACATACACTCACACACATGAATTAATTTTTTTGTTGTTGTAGGTCGACGCCTAGAACCACCTAGGTACCGTCTAAGCGCCGCCTAGACCGCTTAGGCGCTAGGCGTTAGTCTACCGCCCGACTAGCGTCTAGCGCCTACTGCAACCATGATATATATATATATATATATATATATATATATATAATATAAACAGGTCAGGCTTTTGCATATAAGCCTGGGCCTATTTAAGTAAATAGGCTTGGAAATAGGCCTAGGCTTGGCCTTTTTATTAAACAGGCCAGGCCATATGCCCCTTTGTAGGGGTTTGGTCTACTCCCACCCTTACTTGCAATCGTGTCGCAAGATGGGAAAGTCCGATCTCCAAGTCCGTACTATCGCTAAGAAGGAAGATAAGATGTAACAAATGCTAGAACGATCTGAGTCGGATGTTGAGTTGGAAGAGGTAGAAATTGATCCAATCCACCCTAAAAGACGGGTGGGGATTAGAAAAGGCCTGCCTAAGGCTGTTAAAGAATCGGTTGTGTAGGTTTTAAAGAAATACCAAGCTATCTGCGCAGTTTGATAATGTAAAAACAAATGTGAGTTAGTATCTTTTGAGATGAATTTTAGTTTCATTTACGGAGCTCCGTTAAAACTTGACGACAATTGTTTCTTTACTTAATAAAATGGCGGCATTTTGGACTATGGTCCGCAATGCATTGCGGATCATGGTACATAGTATAGTGACTGCCTTCAATTATATTGAATCAAGTAAATGGGCCAATTTAATTGAATAATTTAATTAACCCAAAAAAATTAACAATGGGCTCAATTATACCAAGATGAGGCTCAATTTATACTAAGATGAGACCCATCCAAAATATATAAATCCTTCGATTCTTCCTTTTGTTATGCCATGGAGCCAGGTCCACCTTTCAAGGTAAATTCAGGTCCAAGTTCATAATATTAGTATTCTATGTTCACAATTTTTGAAAATTATGTTCACAATTTCATAATTCTATATTTAATAGTATAACACAATTTTTAAATTTATATAACGAGGTTGTAAATATGGAGTTCAAAAATTGTGAATATTGAGTGATATAATTTTATATATTAAGATTTAAAATTGTGGATATAGAGTTCAAAAATTATGAACATGAACAGTTATAAAATTATGAAAATAGAATTTTTAAATTGAGAATATGAACCTGAGTCTTGGGAGTCCATAGCATAATTTGCCCCATTCTTGGCCATTAAATTTTCACTTTCTACGCCATTAAATTTACAATAACATGGAGCGCACAGAGAAATACCACATTCAATATATATACATTTTAATGACTGATAATATTATGAATTATTATTACGTAATAAATCTTCATAGCTCTCCAGCAGCATCATTGGACGACGAAGACCTCATCTTGCTGTTAAGATACAAGCCAACACCAACAACCAACAGAACCACCAAAGCCACATTCATCATCTTTCTTGACCTCTTAAGCTGCACCGCCTCCGCACTGCCACTGTAACCATCCATGATTTTGGAAGCTTTTCCGGCGGCGCCATCAGATTTTCCAGCAACGGCGGCTCTTTTATCATCCGCCGCGCCTACGCCTTCCTTGTCAGAACCATTCTCCGATTCTTCGCCTTTCGGTTCCGCAGCTTCCTTCGTTTTTTCTTCTTCTTCTTCTGCAGGTTTTTCCACTGCTGCAGGGATGATGAGTTTGGGCTGTGTTATGCAGAGAGTGCCAGATTCGAATTTGGCACTGATCCGGTTGGTGTCGCAGTTGGATGAAACCTGGAATTCTTTCAAAAACCGCTTCCATTTGTTGCCTTCCAGCCGCCGCTGACCGCTGATCTTCAGGATTCCTGTTCCGGTTAATTGAACCCTTATCTGCTCCTTCCTGAAATCTGCGCCCAAAAACCACCAGCTTATTAAACTTTTAGAGCATCTTTGGTTCCATCAAAAAAGTTGTCACATAAAATGGGTTGAGCAAAAAGTTGCATGTTCAAAGTTTGGCAAAAATTTGTCCGTGAATCCGTGACACTGGTCAGATATTTGATGAATTGAGACTCGTAAAACAGTCTCACACAAGTGTTACCCTTAATTTTATTTTCAATATAAATTGGAATAAAGAAAGTATCACATGATTGAACAATTTTACTCTTAGTACTTTTACTATCATTGTAGAGGCATTTTTGTTTACTTTTATTAAAACGAATGTATTTTAATAACAAATTAAACTAAAGGGATCACCGAAATCTCACCTGGTAAATAAATGAGGAGAGTGTCAACTTGAGGCTCTTGTACCTGATCATAATCTGGATCAAAATCTTCATAGTTCAGAGGTAGTGTAAACTTCCTTGAATCCATTATATTATTTCAACCCCTCCTATCCTTAGCTTGGCCGAATTCTTTGCTTTTCTTGAAACTTTGATTTGATTGTTGTTGAAATTTTTTGTGAGTTTTGTTGGATTTATATACCTACAGAAAGAGAAGACTTCTTTAATTTGTACACAGATATACCTTGATTTATTTGCATGCTTCCAAAAGATGGTTTCTTGGGTCATTCATTCTTTGGTCCTGTAAAGTTTTTAGTATCTTGCATTCTTGCCGAATCATCAGAATAAAAGTAAAGATATATTATTGCTTGCTCCTTAAAGAATTTTCTAGGAATTTATTCTTTGTCGTCTCATGAAGGGAACACTATATATAATAAATAATGGTTTTCGAATACGTACGAGTCCATTGCATACTATACTCCAATCCATATATCCTGAAGCCGGATCTATTAGATGGACGACTCCAATAAACGTTTATTTTTAATACTAGTTTTCCACCGATGGTTATACCCTACACCACGGTGCACATAGCAATGTGCACTGTGGGACTAAACGGCGCCATTCCACTAAGTAATGGGACGGACGCCGTTTAGTCCATCCAATCACCGTTATTTTTATTTTTATTTTTTTAATTAAAATATATAAGTGATGAAGAGTCTTCCTTAACAAGACTCCCGACTCTCTCGCTCCACTCACTGCACTTCCACCAAGCAAGCAACACTCTCAAGCAAGCAAAACACAAACGATTCACATCAGGACAAATACGCATTGATCAACAACAAATACACATCTTCATCGACTATCAAGAACACACGGAACTAAAAGTTAAATATTTAACAAACATTGTTGATCAACGACATTATTGTGCAAAAAAAAAACATAATGTTTGTATATATATCACATAGGCATTTGCATTCGCATTCTAGCATGAACATTTACTGATTCTCAATATTATAGCATTTTATTATCCACATTGTTGATTTTCAGTATTAAACCTCATCAAACATCTGTGTTAGGTTATTGATACTAGGGCTTAGATTCTGTGTATTATTGTTAAAGACTCTGTGTATTATATCATGTCATTGTGTGCATTTTAGGATGTTACCATTCCCACATTGTTGATTCCAAGTTTCCAACATTCTTGGTGATTGATAATAATGAGAAGTATATTCTGTGTATTATTGTTATTGTGTTTGTGTATTCGCGTTAATGTGTTTGTGTATTCTTCTTACTGACTCTGTGTGTTCTAGCATTTTATCCACATTGTTGAATTTAGGTTATTGAAACTAGGGTTTATATTCTGTGTATTATTATTAACAACTTTGTGTATTTTAGCATATCATTTTGTGTATACAAGAATGTTACCATCCCACATTGTTGATTCCAAGTTTCCAACATTCTTGGTGATTGATAATAATGAGAAGTATATTCTGTGTATTGTTGTTAATGAGTTTGTGTATTCGTGTTAATGTGTTTGTGTATTCTTCTTACTGACTCTGTTTATTCTAGCATTTTATCCACATTGTTGTGTTGAGGTTATTGATACTAGGGCTTAGATTCTGTGTATTAGTGTTAAAGACTTTGTGTATTGTAGCACACATGTCATTCTGTGTATTCTAGCATGTTAATTCTGTCTTTTCTATTATGTGACAGCAATGTCAAGTTCTGATAAAAGTGATCAAGTCCTGGCAACTGCCTTACAAAGAAGAAAGAGAAAGAGAGATAGTGCAGCTACGTCAAAACCACAAACAGAAGACAGGCAAAAAAAAAAAAAACAGAGAAAGAAGCTTGCAACGAAACGAACAAAGAAGAGGGAATAAGGAAGTAGAAGAAGACAAACCAAAAACAATGAAATACTTTATTGTTCGAACAACTCCTAAGCAGTTGTTCAACCTTGTCAGTAGTTTAACCGAGGATCAGCATCTAGCCGTAAAGGATATAGGATTTGGACCATTACTGGACATCAAGCTGACTTATTGTGATGGTGTGCTAATCAAGCACATATTAAAGAAAATGGACATAGAACGATGCTCCATTGAAATTGGAGATGGTGATGATGAGCTGTGTTTGTCAGAGGATGATGTACAGTCTACACTTGGACTCTCGCGGGGCAAACTCCCTGTCGTAGAGGGCACTTCTAGTAATGAGACTGAAGGATTCAACGCTTTGGTCAAGGATTGGAGACAGAGATGGGGGGTAGAGAAGGGAACCCCAACAACCACTGAAATGCTAAACAAGATTGTCGAGAGACAAGACAGTGGTGACATGTTCAAGCGTGACTTTGTCATCTTCGTGGTTACAACACTGATAAGGGGTTACAAGAACACTTTCTGCAATTACAGGATTCTATACTCACTGCAAGATGTGAGTAAAATCAAAGAAATGAATTGGTGTGCTTACACCATAAAGAGTCTGCTAGACACTGCAGAGACTTGGAAATCAAACAAGGATTCCTCATACAGTGGCCCTGCAACTTTCCTAATGGTATGCAATACTAACTTATTCTTATAATTCTATAAATTATTGAATAAAATGCCTTACTTGAGTCTGTGTATTCTATGTGTACTCTGTTGAAAGTTTCTGTGTATTCATGTTCACATTCTGTGTATTACTAAGTAATATTCTGCGTAATGTAGTTAGTCATTATGTGTATTCACTTATATATCTCTGTGCATAGTCCTAAATACTAAACCATAAGTCCTAGATCATAACCACTAAATGTTTGTTCTAATCTTTTTTTTTTTATTCTTTGAAGCTTTCTTACCTTGATCGAGTCCAGATCAGGGGGCTTGTTCTCACACAGAACCCTCCAACCATTAGAGAATGGACAACAAAAGACATTAAAGCAACGCTTGCAATGCATAGGAAGCCAGGGAAGTATGGTAGAGGAAAGGTGCATGATTGATAAAAGGCCAATGCCTGAGGAGGAAGTGACTCATAAACCAATTGAGTCTGAAATTGTGCAACGAGTCACTGACTCCCTGAAGAAAATGACTTCTAGTATTGCAGAGTTTGAAGAAGTCATGGCAGGAATTGGAACCAACAATTCAGCAGCTGAAATCATAAAGAACACTTTTGTCAACTTCTCCCACACTGTCAATCCAACACCAAGTCCAAATCCAACCCCACCGGTCCCACCCGAGAGCCTGCTAAAAGATGATGATGTCTTCAACGAGCCAAGCTTCTTAGAGGCAGTTGCTGAACTTGAAGCTGCATTCTATGCAACCATGAGAAACATCTCTTCGTTTTAACCTCATATACCATCCCTACATCACCACTACAAAAGACCTATTTCAATCTAGTCAATGTTGCTATTCATATTATCTGTAATGTTGATCACTCGGTCTTGCTATCTTAGTCTCTGGTTTTTTTTTTCTGGGGATCTAAACAATTAAATATTTCTTCGGAAAAATCACCTACTTACTCTTTATTTTCCTTATTGTCAGGGTGAAAATGTAATTTTGATCTCCAATCATCAAACTGAAGCAGATCTTGTAGTTATTGCATTGTTACTGGAATCAACATATCCATACCTTTCTTGTTCGGAACATGGTAATGATGACTTCAAATCTTCAATTGACATATCAATTGTCTTCTAGTTTAAGAACTCTTTTAGAGTGGGATTCCCCCTCTACTTTATTACTGTAACATCATTTAGAAAATAGAATTTCCTATTTTATCAGCATCCATAATTCCATATATTGTGATTCAGATCTATGTGGCTGGAAATAGAGTAATTACGGATCCTCTTTGCAAACCGTTCAGCATTGGGAGTTGATCGCCTTCGATAAATCTCTATATGGAGATGCATGTCCTTTCCTAGTTATGGAATTCATCTACATTGGTTAGGAATCTTCTATGTGTGTATTCCAAAAAGCATATGGGTGATGTTCCTGAACTTATTGAGATGAAAAAGAAAGCAAACACAAGAAGTTTGAAAGCGATGGTTGTGCTTTTAAGGTAGAAATATACAAGTATTTCTTTTGTTTGCTTGCAATATTCTGACAATCTGATGACTGTTTAGTGGACTTCTTTTTTCATCGTTTATATCTCTAAGGAGATAACTTTTACCTCTTCCTTCTCTTATTAGGAAAAAAGTGGATTATTGGGCTGAACAATTGGGGTTTTTGAAGGAAGATGAAGGGGACAGAAGGTGGCATAAGAGGATTGTGAGCTGAATGTGAAGGATTTGGTTGAAATCTGTGTGTATTAATTGCTAATTGTTGGATTAATTGTAGTATTTCTAATTGTTTTCATTTTTGAACCAGAATTTGAGTTCTCAATACAGTAGCTTTCTCTTTCTGAGTTGTAGTTTTAATCAATACTGCACTTTTGTTAATATATATATATATATATTAAATGACGTATTCACGGTACTCGTTGGATACTTTTTAATTACAAACTAATTATTATTCTATGCTTTCCTTTACACCCGTTCAATGGGTGTAGCGGACTACTACAGAAAACACCTTTAACGTCGGTTTTTTAGCACTTTTAACGTCGGTTAAAAATCGACGTTGATCTGGCCGACGTTGTATATAAATGATACGGCGTTGGTTGTAAAAAACCGACGCCGTATGTATTTTTTATTTTTTAAAATACACAAATGACGTCGATTTTTTTAAAAAACCGACGTTTTTTATTTTAAAAAAATTAAAAAATATGAAACGACGTCGGTTTTTAAAACAAACCGACGTCGTTTTTTAAAAAAAAATAAAAAAATGAAACGACGTCGCACGTCGTTTATTTAAAAAAAATTAAAAAAAATAATACGACGCCAGTTAATATTAAATAACCGACGTCGTTTATTTTTTAAAAAATAAAAAATATATATACGGCGTCGGTTATATTAAATAACCGACGTTGTTTATTATTTTTTTTAAATATTAAAAATATTTTACGAATCTACCTAAAACCTGTACAATATATTTCCAATTCACACATAAGTTTCAGAACCTGTGTAACAAATTAACATTTATAATTCACAATTGATCAAACTAATAAAGTTCTCAATTAATCAAAGCTAATAAACATCACAACTTATCAAACTAATAAAATATACTACAATAACTAATAAAACATTGAATATTCAACATAAATCTCACAATTCAATAACACTAATAAACAACAAGTATTTAACATAAATCTCACAATTCAACAAGCTAAAGAAGTAATCTATCAACCCATTCATCAACTAAATATTGGCACCATATGTCTCTAACTTCATCAATTACTTTTTGATTGTATGGCAATCTTCCTTGTCTCTCCAAAAGCTATAAAATTTAAAAGAGAATAAAAAGAATTAATAACTTAGTATTTTAAAAAATATGAAGGAGATCGAAAGATATTTTATTATAGTACTTGCCTTATTCATTCCCTTGCATGTTCCCAATGAAATGATTTCCAAAATGAATTTCATCACATAATATCCGCATTCGGTACCTCCTCTTTGTATGGCACACTACATTTGAAATAATTAATATAATTAAGATTTTATTAATAAAAAACAATAAGATATATGTACTTACCGAACATGTAATCCATTTTACTTGACGACTTGCTTTCTTTCCACCTATTATGCTTGTTGCCTTCAAAGACCTATTAATATAAGACATATAAAATATACATAAATGTTTGACATCACTATATATTAATAGTAAGTATTAATTGTATTTATAAATTTACATACGTTTCAACTATATCTTTAATATCATCACGTGGCGGATTACCAGTGGAATCAAACCAATAGATTTCATCAATGCCCCCTACAAATAAGAATTTTATTAGTTTATAGTATATTATATACTACCTCCGTCCCATTTTGTTTGTCTGATTCGGTTAACGAGGCTTGACTGAAGTTATTTTTAATTCAATTTTTTATAATATTAAATTTAGTATTAGTATATAAAATTTATATATTTAGAAACTACATTAAAAGTACTATTAAACACAAAAAATCAAATTTAAAAATAATTAAAAATTACTAAAGAAAATAAGCAATGAAGAAAGAGTTGGTTTGACCAATGAATA
>CM008341.1:12627782-12642910 GCA_002525835.2 Ipomoea batatas | reverse complement strand
TCAGCCCTAATTCGAGTCAGCCTAATTCGAGTCAGCTCACTTTCAAGGTCAGCTTAGGTTGTTAAGACTTATCTAAATCATTGTTACGACTCGGCGAGTACAAGATCATAGCAGAGTTGGAACGGAGGTCGGGTCGCATGAGAAGGGGGCATTTCAATTCTTACCCCGCAGAATCTTACGATTCTGATAGTGAAGTGATATGATAGTTATATGTGTTTTCTTGCATGTGTTTAGTTAATCTATTATGAATAGACATACTAGCATGGCGCACTGGTTATTAGTACGCTAGTCGAGACCCTCGCTTAGAGGGTATGATAAAGGCGAATATTAGGAAGAACTATATAAAACTTGAGTAGGTGCTATACTAACTGCTTAGCTAGCTAATCCCGAGAAGACTTTCATACCTTGAATACTAACTTGGGATCATCGTTCAGCAAAGATGCCACCAAGACGTAATGCACCTGCGGAGAACGAGAATAATCTCTCGGCGATAGGTCGAATGGTTCAAGCCATGGAGAGGATGGCTGAGTTGATGCTAGCTCAGCAAGCTCAAAACCAACATCAAGGGCAGCTAAGAGTGGATTATGCCAAGGCTATAGCCAGCCGACAACCACCATACTACGCAGGCGAAAAGGATCCGGTGATTCTGGAGGAATGGATCCGAACCTTCGATAAATTACTCAACGCGGTAAACTGCCCTGCGAACCAGCGAGTATCCTCGGCAGTGTATTACCTGACAAAAGCTGCCGACAATTGGTGGGCGACAGTTGGACCAACTCTCCTGCAAGACCCAGCTTTCGGTTGGGAGGAATTCAAGGTGGAACTAAGGGAGCAGTTCTACACGGAACGCATTAAAGGAATTAAGTGTGAGGAATTTCTACGACTGAAACAGAAGGGAGCAACCATCCAGGAATACTACGACCAGTATGTTGAGCTGATGCGGTTTGCCCAGGAAATCGTGCTGGATGAGGCGAGTAAAGCAAGGAGGTTTGTTCGGGGATTGGACTGGAGTGTAAGAGGGATGATTGCGCCTTTCATGTGCGCTACGTTGAAGGAGGCCTATGACAGAGCGTCGGATCATTATCAGGTTTACCTGGACCAACAGGA
Source organism: Ipomoea batatas (assembly GCA_002525835.2). Taxonomy (NCBI): domain Eukaryota; kingdom Viridiplantae; phylum Streptophyta; class Magnoliopsida; order Solanales; family Convolvulaceae; genus Ipomoea; species Ipomoea batatas. Next base: position 12,641,803 of record CM008341.1, on the reverse strand, counting down.
AGCCTATGGCCGAAACAAGAGGAAGGCCGACGACAACTCTCGGAAGTTTCAGGCGGGAAACAAGAAGGTCAACCAAGGCGACTTTAACACGGTGCAGGGGAGAGGAGGATTCGATAAAGGAAAGCGTTTTGCTTGCCCGAGGTGTGGAAGGAATCACCCCGGGGAAAACTGTCAGGGGATAAGGATTAAGTGTTATCGGTGCGGTATCGTCGGGCACAAGGCTGCTCAGTGCCAAAGTCAAGGAGGCAGTCTCCAAAAGCCCCTGCAGAATGAGAATCAAGGACGGAGATTCAACGGGAATAACGGTTGGAACCCCGCAGGAGCTAGAGGTCAAACGACGAACTTTCAATCTGGGAATCCAGTAAATGCCACGCCCGGGTCTAACCACAAGGGAAAGCAGGTGGTGGGAGAAAGCAGCGGAGCAAAACAGGGTAGGATCTATGTCGTCAATAGCGCTCAGGCTCAGGCTAGCGACGCCGTAACTGGTACATTCCCCATAAACTCAGTACTCGGAGTAGTCCTATTTGATACTGGGGCTACCAATTCATTTATATCCTCTGCATTCGCTGATAAATTAAAGTTAAGGCCTACGGCCAAGTTAGATCTCAACGTCGCAACAGCTTCAGGAGTAATAATATCCTGTAAGGATGGTTACGATGACGTTGCAATAGAAATAGCGGGATTTAACTGTCCCGGAAACCTCATTCGTTTCGAACTCGAAGGCCTCGATGTCGTGCTCGGAATGGATTGGCTGGATAAGTACAAGGCTCAGATCGTGTGTAACGAACGAAAGGTTGTACTTCAAGGACCGAAGGGAAAGAGAATATCCTACCGAGGAGTTGACAAACAAACCGAGCCACGGTTGTTGACAATGCAAGGATTGAGGAAATGCGTTCGCCAGGGGTGCGAAACATATCTTTGTTTGATACAAGACGCCGAAGTAGGAGAACTCGAGATAGATAGAATCCCAATAGTACGTGAATTCCCTGACGTATTCCCTGACGACCTCACCGAGATGCCACCAGAAAGGAAAGTGGAGTTCATCATCGATCTTGTACCAGGCACCTCACCCATCTCAAGAGCGCCTTATCGCATGGCTCCCAAGGAGATGGAGGAATTAAAAGCACAATTGGAAGAGTTGTTGGAGAAAGAATTTATTAGACCAAGCGTATCACCTTGGGATGCACCGGTGTTGTTCGTGAAAAAGAAAGATGGAAGCTTGCGGTTGTGCATCGACTACAGGGAACTCAACCGAGTCACAGTGAAAAACAAATACCCGTTGCCCAGGATCGATGATTTATTCGATCAGTTGAAAGGAGCGGGTGTGTTCTCAAAGATCGACCTACGGTCAGGATATCACCAAGTGCGAGTAGCGAAAGACGACGTACCTAAAACGGCGTTTCGAACGAGGTACGGGCACTACGAGTTCACGGTCATGCCATTCGGAGTAACAAACGCTCCAGGAACTTTTATGGATTTGATGAACCGAATCTTCCTTCCGTACTTGGATAAATTTGTAGTCGCTTTCATAGATGATATCTTGGTCTACTCGAAAACCACGAAAGAGCACGAGGAACACCTCAGAACAGTGTTGCGAACACTGAGGGAAAAGAAACTTTTCGCGAAACTTTCAAAGTGCGAATTTTGGAAAAGAGAAGTCGCATTTCTCGGTCACGTTATCACCGAGGAAGGAATAAGGGTGGATCCAACCAAGATACGAGCGGTAGTCGAATGGGAAGCGCCCAAGTCAGTTACCGAAATCTGCAGTTTCTTAGGTTTGGCAGGTTACTATCGGAGATTCGTTCAAGACTTCTCAAAGATAGCAAGACCACTGACGAGCTTGCTCAAGAAAACAACTAAGTATAGTTGGAGTGAGGAATGCGAGCAGGCATTCCAGGAGCTCAAGAAGAGATTAACCACCGCTCCGGTGTTAACTCTCCCTGTCGGAACAGAAGGCTATGAGTTGTACACCGACGCGTCTCACAAAGGACTAGGATGTGTCCTCATGCAAAATGGAAGGGTAATAGCATATGCTTCTCGACAATTGAAAACTCATGAAGCTAACTACCCGACGCACGACTTGGAACTAGCAGCAGTGGTATTCGCTCTCAAAATTTGGCGGCACTATCTCTATGGAATTTCATGCAAAGTTTATACAGATCACAAGAGTTTAAAATACATCTTCACTCAGAGAGATCTCAATTTAAGACAAAGGAGATGGTTGGAACTGATCAAAGACTATGACTTGGAAATTCAATATCACGAGGGCAAGGCAAATAAAGTGGTTGATGCCTTAAGCCGAAAGATGAGCCATGCTCTTTGGATATTACCCGAGCAGCTATGTAAGGAGTTTCAAGGACTCGATCTGGAGGTGAAAATGAGTGATCAAGAGGAGCAAGAGAAAAGATTATATTACATGTCGGCTACTCCAACCCTATTTGAAGAGATCAAACGAGCACAAGAAGAGGATAGTTGGGTGGAGAACATCAAGGAAAAGATGGTCGATGGGAAGCATGGGTCATTTGAATTACACTCAGATGGAAGTGTGAGATTCCAAGGTAGGTGGATGATACCAAAAGGGTGTAAGAAGATAATGGAGCAAATAATGAAAGAAGGCCACTACACACCTTACTCAGTTCATCCTGGTGGGGATAAGTTGTATAAGGACTTGAAACAAAACTTCTGGAGGTCGGGCATGAAAAACGATGTAGCTGAATTTGTGGCGAAGTGTTTGAACTGTCAAAGGGTCAAGGCAGAAAGGAGTAAACCCAAGGGATTGTTACAACCATTGGAGATCCCGCAGTGGAAGTGGGACTCAATCTCTATGGATTTCGTGGGAGGATTGCCTAGAACCAAGGCAGGGAACGACCAAGTCTGGGTCGTTGTCGATCGATTGACCAAGACCGCAAGATTCATTCCAATGAACAAAACGTGGTCAATGGAGAAATTGGCAAGAGCATACGTGAAGCATGTGGTTAAGCACCACGGGGTGGCACGAGATATCGTTTCAGATAGAGACTCACGGTTTCTATCACGTTTTTGGGGAACGTTACAGGCAGCACTAGGCACTCAACTCAAATTGAGTACGGCTTTTCACCCCGCCACTGATGGTCAAACGGAGCGAACAATCAAACATTGGAAGACATGCTCAGAGGTTGCGTACTCGACTTCCAGGGTTCATGGGATGAACAATTGGACCTAATAGAATTCTCTTATAACAATAGTTACCATGCGAGTATTAAGATGGCACCTTATGAGGCATTATATGGGCGAAAGTGTCGAAGTCCTCTGTGCTGGAATGATAAGAGTGACATCGTCACACTTGGACCGCAATATCTCCATGAGACCATTGAGGCCATCAAATTAATTCAAGGAAGGATGAAAATCGCACAGGATCGACAGAAGTCATACGCCGACTTGAAACGACAATTCACGGAATACCAAGCTGGAGAGAACGTATTACTAAAAGTTTCACCTACTAAGGGAGTGAAAAAATTTGGGAGGAAGGGAAAATTAAGTCCTCGATACATAGGACCTTACGAAATTCTAGAGAGGGTCGGGAATCTAGCCTATCAACTGGCCCTACCGATTGAGCTTGACAAAGTACATAACGTATTCCATATTTCTCAACTCAAGCGGTATGTACCTGACGAATCCCACGTGTTAGAACCGGAGGAGCTCGAGATGGATGATTCATTGACCTATGAGGAGAGACCAGTCCGAATCTTGGACTCGAAGACGCGAGACACGAGGAGAAAATCAGTCAAAATGATCAGAGTACAATGGTCGAACCACAGTCCCGATGAAGCTACATGGGAATTAGAGAGCGATATGATGGAACGTTATCCGGAATTATTTAATTCAGGTTAGTGGAATCGATCTAACCTTTATATACCTGATTAAATTGTGTGTTTGGATTAAGCATGCTAGAACTTCGCTTTAGGCAAGGAAAGAGTAAGTGGAAAACAACGAATGGCGAAAAGAGTAGTTTCGGGGACGAAACTATTTTAAGGGGGGAAGACTGTAACCCCTCGGTTTTCCGGCAAAGCTAAGATTCGAGAATAACGATATAAATTTTTTTAAGCTACGACATTTAAGATAAAACTATTCGGTGCTCGAAATAAATTTTTTTTCTTTTCTCTTAAGGATTAATTATCGATAAGCTGCGAGCTACGTATCGGTTACGAACCGNTATGCATAAGAGGAGGTGTAACCCCTCGATTTTTCGGCAAAGCTAAGATTCGAGAATAGCGATATAAATTTTTTTTTAAGCTATGACATTTAAGAGAAAACTATTCGGTGCTCGAAATAATTTTTCTCTTAAGGATTAATTATCGATAAGCTGCGAACTACGTACCGGCTACGAACCGAGAAACTTTTAAGGATGTAGATTCAATTCGAATTTTTCCAGAATTGGGATTATTAAGTATCATACGATTAAGCCTGAATTTCTAGATTAGTTCAAGAGAAATTTTAAAAGGGCTGTAAGGGATAAATTGTTACGGACTCTGAACCTAAATTTGGCGGATTACCGGAAAATTTCTAAAATTGGTGATTTGCGACGGGAATATTTTTACGATAATTTTGGTATTAGAATTTTCCCGAATTAAGTTATAATCCTCCGAACATTCATCTGATTTAAGCATAAACTGGCCAATTAATTTAATATCTTCTTAAGGAGTCCATGGGGTGATGACAAGTGGCAAATCCAATGCTAGACTAAGATTTGGTCATTTAATGAGAGCATTAATGAGGTATGGGCAAGTGCACTTGTTGCTTAATTCACAAGACAAAGCTCACATCATCTTCTCTCCTACACACCCTTATTTTCGAAAATTAACACAAGGAAGGAAGAGGAAGAACTAAGCTAGTCTTGCATTTGTGATCTAGAGCTCTCACTCATTTTTCTCAACTCAAGAGATCAAGTCTAGGTAAGACTTTAAACTTTGATGGATTAATCATCTCTAGAACTTAAGTGTTAAGGTATAATGCATGAAAATATTGTTGTTATGGTGACATTTTTTAGGATCTTTGTGAAGAACTCCAAGGAAGACACCACCAACTTTTACGGTTTTAAGGATTTTCTACAAAGGTAAGGAATCCCTTAAATCGGTTCAATCACTTGGAGATAGGCAAATGCTAGGAGATTATGTGAACTAGAAATTTTTATATGAAAATTATGTGCTATGTTATAGATCTAAAAGTTGGCTCAAAAATCTCTACCTTGATTATTTTTTTGGTAAATTTACTAAGCATGTCCATAGCTAATTTATACACGTATAGGTTGTATTTATGCCCATATAGGCTTATACTTGTGAAAATATTGAAATAAAATCAAGCTAGTCTTTGGCAGTGACTTCCGAAAATTATTGGGAAAAATTGGTAAGGTATTTTGATCCTATTTTTTTTGGACATGTAGTTCTATAAGTGTAGAACCTACATATAAAATTTCATAATGATCGGAGTAGTATAAGTATGGTTTTCGAAATTTTTTCCAAAACTGGTCCAGAGAGAAAAATATTCCGGACAGCACGCTGCCAAGGGCAAAAAGGGAATTTTCTGTGTTTATTCGTGGATCAAAATGACCAAAACTTTTTATGAACATCAAGTATTATAAGTTGGGGTTCTACCATAAACATTTCAAGTGAAAAAGAGTTCGGGAACTATTTTTACCGGCTCAATCTTTCGGACTGCGCCAAGCTGAAATTTTCTGAAAAAGAATGGTTAGAAACAATTTTGACAAATATTATTTTTGTACATTATATTAACGTGGAAAATAATTATGTTTTAAAAATTATTATGACTTCCATATTTGAATATTCTGTGATGTGACTAATACTAACCTAAGTATGTGAGTTGGGGAAATATACTTGGATAGGATTATTGGCTATGGGGTCGTGTGATAATAATTGATGAATGTGAGGGAGTCTGTGTGATTAACTCATACTGCAAGGCGAGGCCTAGTCGCTGAGTGTTGTGTGACTTAGAGGTGGGTGATGTGTTCCCCACGTATGACTTAAAGGTGGGTGATGTGTTCCCCACGTACGGATTAAGGGTGGGTGATGTGTTCCCCACGTATGAATTAGAGGTGGGAGTTGTGTACCTCACGGGTGAATTAATGACTGTGTTATATGCTTGAATTACTGAGATAAAGTGAAACTGCTTGTTGTTAGAATGTTTGCAGGTCGATTGCGACTGATGGGTAATGTTATCTTGCATTGTTATTATTGATAATCATTTTTGAAAACCTTTGTTTATTTTCGAGTGATCATGGATATCCTTACTTAGCCGTCGCGCTAACTACACTTCGTTGTGTTCTTTATCAGATGTCATCTAGTGTAGGCTCATGCAGCTCGCCGGACTCAGACCCATCTGAGTTCGAGTTTCCCATCTATGACTTTGATGACTATGTACAGTATCTAGTAGATGACGATCCTTACGCCCCCGGTTACGCGCCTGACCCACCAGTGCTGATCAGTACTCCTGACCCTATTCCTGCTCCGGATTCGCCCGAGATTCCTGTATGGACACCTCCTCCAGTNGTAACTTAAAGGTGGGTGATGTGTTCCCCACGTGTAACTTAAAGGTGGGTGATGTGTTCCCCACGTATGAATTTGAGGTGGGAGTTGTGTACCCCATGGGTGAATTAATGACTATGTTATATGTTCAATTACTGAGATAAAGTGAAACTGCTTGTTGTTAGAATGTTTGCAGGTCGATTGCGACTGATGGGTAATGTTATCTTGCCTTATTATTATTGATAATTATTTTGAAAACCTTTGTTTATTTTCTAGTGATCATGGATATCCTTACTTAGCCGTCGCGCTAACTACACTTCGTTGTGTTCTTTATCAGATGTCATCTAGTGTAGGCTCATGCAGCTCGCCGGACTCGGACCCATCCGAGTTCGAGTTTCCCATATATGACTTTGATGACTATGTATAGTATTTAGTAGATGACGAACCTTACGCCCCCGGTTACGCGCCTGATCCACCAGTGCTGATCGATACTCCCGACCCTATTCCTGCTCTGGATTCGCCCGAGATTCCTGTTTGTACACATCCTCCAGTCGTGCCCCTCTGCCCTTTTGATGCTTTGCAGGCTAGCTATGGGTTCTATCCCATAGAGGTCGTCCCTGACAGTCACCCCCTCGAGTTCGTGGTGCATTATCCATATCCTTGGGATCCGAGTCCCCCGGACTACCCCGAAGAATGGATGATGTATATGAATACTTGTAGGTTTCTAGATCATGTCATGTGGTATGAGGATGATTGGCATGTAGTTTGGGGTACCTACACGGGCCCGGTGTACCACTCATTAGACTAGGTCGGGTCTAGAGTGAGGGGTATTCGGAATTATTTTGTGTACATATGTCTTTTGCTACTCTGATGGTTGTTGGGTCAGGTTTAACCATCTCTCTCTTTCGATGGGCTAGTATTACTGTTAACCCATCCTATTTTGGTAGCTTGTGGGCTACACCTCTTGATGACGCATATATAAATATATGATGCCGTTCTATTCTAAAGTTTGCCTTGGACTTTGACGACAAGAAACACGATCCTTGTTTTTGTTGTTTAGCCTGTGCATTTAGAATGAACTCTAACTGAAGAAGGTTGGGTTTAGTCTAAGTGTGGCGGTAATTACTCCGGCGGCTCGGTATAGCCAAGTCGGGGTGTTACAAGTTGGTATCAGAGCCCTGTTTCGAGTCAAAGCCCTGATTCAAATTCTTTTCGAATCAGATTTCTAAGTCAAACTTTAATTCGAGTCAGCCCAATTTCAAGGTCAGCTTAGGTTGTTAAGACTGATCTAAATCATTGTTACGATTCGGCGAGTACAAGATCAGAGCAGGGCTGGAACGGAGGTCAGGTCGCATGAGAAGGGGGCATTTCACTTCTTACCCCACAGAATCTTACGATTCCGATCGTGAAATAATGTGATTGCTAGCTGTGTTTCCTTGCATGCGTTTATTTGAACTGTTATGAGTAGACATGCTAGCATAATGCACTGGTTATTAGTACGCTTGTCGAGACCCTCGCTTAGAGGGTGTGATAAAGACGAATTTCAGGAAGAACTATATAAAACTTTAGTAGGTGTTATACTAACTGCTTAGCTAGATAATCCCGAGAAGACTTTCATACCTTGAATACTAACTTGGGATCATCGTTCAGCAAAGATGCCACCGAGACGTAATGCACCTGCGGAGAACGAGAATAACCTCTCGGCGATAGATCGAATGGTTCAAGCCATGGAGAGGATGGCTGAGTTGATGCTAGCTCAGGAAGCTCAAAACCAACATCAGGGGCAGCTAAGAGTGGATTATGCCAAGGCAATAGCCAGCCGACAACCACCATACTACGCGGGCGAAAATGATCCGATGATTCTGGAGGAGTGGATCCGAACCTTCGATAAGTTACTCAACGCGGTGAACTGCCCCGCGAATCAGCGAGTATCCTCGGCAGTGTATTACCTGACAAAGGCTGCCGACAATTGGTGGACGACGGTTGGACCGACTCTCTTGCAAGACCCAGCTTTCGGTTGGGAGGAATTCAAGGTGGAGTTAAGGGAGCAGTTCTACACCGAGCGCATTAAGGGAATTAAGTGTGAGGAATTCCTACGGCTGAAACAGAAAGGAGCAACCATCCAAGAATACTACGACCAATATGTCGAGGTGATGCGGTTTGCCCAGGAAATCGTGCCGGATGAGGCGAGTAAAGCAAGGAGGTTTGTTCGGGGATTGGACTGGAGTGTAAGAGGAATGATTGCGCCTTTCATGTGCGCTACGTTGAAGGAGGCCTATGACAGAGCGTCGGATCATTATCAGGTTTACCTGGACCAACAGGAAGCCTATGGCCGGAACAAGAGGAAGGCCGACGACAACTCTCGGAAGTTTCAGGCGGGAAACAAGAAGGTCAATCAAGGCGGCTTTAACACAGTGCAAGGGAGAGGAGGATTCGATATTGGAAAGCGTTTTACTTGCCCGAGGTGTGGAAGGAATCACCCCGGAGAAAACTGTCAGGGGATAAGGATTAAGTGTTATCGGTGCGGTATCGTCGGGCACAAGGCTGCTCAATGCCAAAGTCAAGGAGGCAGTCCCCAAAAGCCCCTGCAGAATGAGAATCAAGGATGGAGATTCAACGGGAATAACGGCTGGAACCCCGCAGGAGCCAGAGGTCAAACGACGAATTTTCAATCTGGGAATCCAGTAAATGCCACGCCCGGTTCTAACCACAAGGGAAAGCAGGTGATGGGAGAAAGCAGCGGAGAAAAACAGGGCAGGATCTACGTCGTCAATAGCGCTCAGGCTCAGGCTAGCGACGCCGTAACTGGTACATTCCCCATAAACTCAGTACTCGGATTAGTCCTATTTGATACTGGGGCTACCAATTCATTTATATCCTCTGCATTCGCCGATAAATTAAAGTTAAGGCCTACGGCCAAGCTAGATCTCAACGTCGCAACAGCTTCAGGAGTAATAGTATCCTGTAAGGATGGTTACAACGACGTTGCGATAGAAATAGCAGGACTTAACTGTCCCAGAAATCTCATTCGTTTCGAACTCGAAGGCCTCGATGTCGTACTCGGAATGGATTGGCTGGATAAGTACAAGGCTCAGATCGTGTGTAACGAGCGGAAGGTTGTACTGCAAGGACCAAAGGGAAGAAGAATATCCTACCGAGGAGTTGACAAACAGCCCGAGCCACGGTTGTTGACAATGCGAAAGTTAAGGAAGTGCGTTCGCCAGGGGTGCGAAGCATATCTTTGTTTGGTGCAAGACGCCGAAGTGGAGGGACCCGAGATGGATCGAATTCCAATAGTGCGCGAATTTCCCGATGTATTCCCCGATGATCTCACAGAGATGCCACCAGAAAGGGAAGTGGAATTCACCATCGATCTTGTACCAGGAACCTCACCTATCTCAAGAGCGCTTTATCGCATGGCACCCAAAGAGATGGAAGAACTAAAGACACAATTGGAAGAGTTGTTGGAGAAAGGATTTATAAGGCCAAGCGTGTCACCTTGGGGCGCACCAGTGTTATTCGTGAAGAAGAAGGATGGGAGCCTGCGACTGTGCATCGACTACAGAGAACTCAACCGAGTCACAGTAAAGAACAAATACCCGTTGCCCAGGATCGATGATCTATTTGACCAATTGAAAGGAGCGGGTGTGTTCTCAAAGATCGACCTACGGTCAGGGTACCATCAAGTGCGGGTAGCGAAAGAAGACGTACCTAAAACAGCATTTCGAACAAGGTACGGGCACTATGAGTTCACAGTCATGCCATTCGGATTGACTAACGCTCCAGGAACTTTNTTTTTTTTAAACCTTTGTTTATTTTCGAGTGATCATGGATATCCTTACTTAGCCGTCGCGCTAACTACACTTCGTTGTGTTCTTTAACAGATGTCGTCTAGTGTAGGCTCATGTAGCCCGCCGGACTCGGACCCTTCCGAGTTCGAGTTTCCTATCTACGACTATGATGACTATGTACAGTATCTAGCAGATGATGACCCTTACGGCCCCGGTTATGCGCTTGATCCACCAGTTCTGATCGACACTCCCGACTCTACTCCCGCTCCGGATTCACCGGAGGTTCCTGTTTGGGCACCCCCTCCAGTCGTACCCCTCTGCCCTTTTGATGATATGCAAGCTAGCTATGGGTTCTATCCCATAGAGCTCGTTCCGGGTAGTAGTCCACCTGAGTTCATAGTACATTACCCGTACCCGTGGGACCCGAGTCCCCCGGAGTACCTTGACGAGTGGATGGTGACCATGGACAATTGCCGATTTTTAGACCACATGATGTGGTATGAGGGTGAGTGGCGCGAGGTTTGGGGCACCTACACGGGCCCCGTGTACCGCTCTTTAGACTAGGTAGAGTCTAGAGTGGGAGGGTGGGGGTGTAGTCAGTGTTGTATGTACATGTATCTTTTGTAAAGGTGCTGACTCAGAATGGTTGTTTAACCGGGTCTTTCTCTAAACTCTCCGGATGGGTTGTATTATTAAACCCCGTTCGTTTTGGTAGCTTCCTAGCTACATCTTTTGACGACGTATATATATATAATCAATATATGATGCAGTTATATTCTAAAAGTTGTCTCGAGTTTTGACGTTAAGAAACACGATCCTTACTTTTGTTGTCTAGCCTGTGCATCTAGAATGAATCCCGCATATTTAAGGTTGGGCTGGGTCTAGGTGTGGCGGTAATTACTCCGGTGGTTCGGTGTAACCGAGTCGGGGTGTTACACATACTGCTAGTGAACACCTTTTTGGACTCTATTATTAAAAAACGTGTGTTAATCTTAATCTAACAACAAATGATATTTTGATATATGAAATAACTTTTGATTTTACCTTAATTGTTGTAACCGGATATGTGTCAACTGAATGACAACTACTACGAGTAGGCGGTAGATCACAAAGCGGTGGATCATAAGGGGTGTAGACACTTTGAGGAGTTCCAACCGAGACCCCTTGTGAAAATAGATGGGTCCCCGATATGTTCTTCATCAGAAACTTGAGTTGTTGGTCCATGCTATCTATCTTGGGTTTCATCTTTGCTTCCACTTCCATTATTGTATCTTGCCTGCATTTTTCCATCTTGGGTTTCATCTCTTCTTCCATCTCCATAATTGTATCTTCCCTGCATTTATCCATCATGTGTTTGACATCATCTGCTGTGAAAATCCCACTCGATGTGCTTTGTTTCTGATCTGGTCTACCAAAAACTCCTTGTATGGTAGAGTATGCACCAATTCCCCTTACAGAACCTGAATGATCATCCTTTCCAAGAACTGCTAACAATATCTCATGATGTCTCTTAGGTTCAAATACCCCTTGATTAATCTCTTCACATTTTTCAACCTATTCCAATAAGTAAGATAAGTCAAGCATTAGTTTTATAAATATTATGTATTATTATGACATTATTTCATAAAAATATAATACTTACAATTTTATGAAGCACTTCCTCTGTTTTTTCATTTGGAATAAAGTAGCTACCATCATCTGTTTTTCTTGTTCTTGCCCGTAGCCAATCAAAGCTGCGATCATCAGACACCAAAGACGAGCTAATTGACGCACACAAAGACTGTGAGGATAGAGGGACAAGCATGTATCCTCTCAATGTCCATACCTAATGGACACAACATTTTTTTTGCTTCGTAAGTTGAATTTGGGAGTTCATTGTCACCAGGAAGCATGTTTTTTAGTAGTTCTAATAATTCCGTGAAACCCTTATCTCTCCATTCATTCTTTGCTTTCAAATTATATAATTTAAGCACGGCAGATAACTTAGTAAATTTAGTACTTCCAGGGAATAAAGGTTTTTCAGCATTTTCAAAAAAACTTTTAAGTTCAGAAGGCATTTCACTAAAATCTTCCTGCACATCACGCATCATTTCATCAATTCGGTCATTATCATCATCGTTGCTAACATGAGATGCGTTATCCTTCTGATTATCTTCATGAGTTTGACTATTTGCTTGACTTTCACTGTGTACATGAGTTTCACTATTTATATGAGTTTCCTTACTTGCACTAGTACTAGGAATACTTGCACTACTAGTACTAGGAAGTAAGCTTTCACCATGCCATATCCATCTATTGTATCCTTCTTTAAAACCACGCCGTATCAAATGAGCCTTGACTTCATCAGAATTACGATATCTTCTCAAATTCTTACAATCGCAACAAGGACACACAATATAATCTTCCGCCTTTTTACTCCTATTTTCTTCAGCATATTGTATAAACTCTTGAACCCCTTGCACATATTTGAATGTAGTGCGATTTTCATACATCCAACTCCGATCCATATCTGTCAATTCATAAAATGGTACTCTAAGTACTATATATGAAGATATGGATACGTAATGATGGATGTATACCTAAACGGTAGCGGAATATCACTTCTTATATGTATAAAGAAATTAAAGGGAGGGGGAACAGAACTGAAGGAATATAATGAGAATGGAGTTTGATTTGACTTTAGGTTCAGAAGTATAGTTTAACATAGGCTATATGAGAAGGGGAAAAATGGATGGCATTCTGGTTTGTAAATTGTAACCCTAGTATATGTATGTACATACATATGAACTAACCACGCAATAGTGTAACATAGGCAACCTTAAAATAGACGAAACACAAACATGTGTAGTGTAAAGCTTTCCTTTTGTCTACCCTTTTGTCTACACAAATGGTTTCTATGATCTAATGATCAAAGCTAATTAAGGCAACCAATGTGCCATACAGACTCCATCAAACCAAACCAAACTGAACAATAATAACATAATCCACTCCAATTAACATTAACTTCGATCAAAACATATTCACTTTAAAGAAGTAACATTAACAATGAATTTGTAATCTTGGAATATATAACTTCAAGCATGGCATTGTATAATAGAACTTCCAAATGCAAAATTGCAAAATCTCAAAGTGTGTTTTTGTCCAATATTATTATTGTAGGGTTATTGAAATAATTAAATAAAACTATTCCCCCGGAATGGAAGCAATATGTGGTATTATTTTTGGATAATGACAAGATTAAGTTAAAAATTATTGTAATTAATCAATACAGGCATACCTAAACCCTAAAACATATACCAAAATATAAATATAAATAAAGTCATACTGTGAATTGCGTGTTTTACCTTATGAGAGAAACAAGACTGTTGTGTATTGACAGTGCCAGGAAGAAGGGGAAAGGATAATTGTATGTCAGATAAAAATACAGTTAGTTCAATATTTTAGAAGTTCATGAAATTGAACATACACTAATTCTTACAGATACCTACTGGAAAGTCCACATCTGTGCAGTAAAGTTACCAACTCTCACTACAAAATCAATAATATTTGGTGTAGCCCAATGCTGTATTCTTGGTTTAAAAAAAAATATAAATATAAATATAAATAAATTATTAACAAAAAAAAAAAAAGAAATAAAAAAGGAAAAACAACCAAGAACAAGCGCAATTGAGGGGACCAGAGAAGGAGACGGGACAAAGGGGCGGGGGGCGAC
>CM008341.1:12593308-12614162 GCA_002525835.2 Ipomoea batatas | reverse complement strand
ATGAATATCAATTGATGAATTTGAATGTACAAAATCTTTGCATTAGAGAAAATAAAGACAATATAACTAATGAAATTATTTTACTTATTTAATTTATTGATAATGAATATTTTTTTAAATAATAAAGGCATTTTAGACACATAATTCTAAATTAAAGAAATGCACATGTATCATTTTTTGTTGTAATTACTAATTTATTTAATTCAATAAGAGTAAAATAGAGTGATCATACTTCAATTTGTTGGGTTATTTTAGTACTCTCTTTGTCAACCAATCCCCAAGTAGTTAATATAATTAGCTTCAATTTATTTTTAAATTTTTTTTTTCATAGTATTAATAAGATACTTGGTAAATAAATATATAACATTATTTTGTATTATAACTTTGATATTTAATTACAAGATGTTGTAAAAATAAGATAATGGACAATGTAATGAATATCAATTGATAAATTTGAATGTAAAAAATCTTTGCATGGAAGAAAATAAAGACAATATAACTAATGAAATTATTTCTTTTATTTAATTTAATTTAATATTTTGATAATGAATATTTTTTTCAAATAAAAGTATTGTAGACACATAATACTAAATTAAAGAAATACATATGTATCATTTTTTTTGTTGTAGCTACTAATTTATTTAATTTAATAAGAGTAAAATAGAGTGAGGAACTTAATTATGCCAAATTTGATTGGGATGAGGTTCAAACCTAAGAACTTTCTTATAGAAATTAATGGGTAAGTTAAAAGTTAACGGAATATTAACGGAGAAGATAATATTTAACGGAAAACTTAACGGATAATCATATAATTAAGGATAAATTAGGAAATCTCAAGGAAAAGTATAAATCTAAACAATCTGAACCATCCGTTTGATTAAATAATTTGACCGCCATTTTTTCTACCCATTTTAAGCGTAACTCTCTTTGGCTCTTATTAGTATAGTAGATATATAATTTTGATTCATGTTATAACTCTAACGTTATTGATTTTTATTATATTTAACATATTTAATTATTATGAGTTGGATATACAATAACGTACTTTCAAATAACGACTATAAATTTAAACTATGAATTTTCAAGTAAATCAAATGATATATAAAATCAAATATCTGCAATTCAAGTAAATCGAATGATATATAATAGCAAATATCATTAAACTGCAGATGTAAATTGTATAATGAGTGTGAAGCTTAGGTTTATTTAAAAAAATAATAATAAAATTGTATGTTTGTTACACACCTATTTTTTTCTAAATATTAGAACATGTTTTTATACATGTTTTCATTATCTACTCATGAATTGATTAACTAAATGAATAATTGATGAAATTATATTATTGATTTAATTATTGATATGAGAGGCTTCAAAGTGACAGATGATCCTTCTTATTTTCCTCACTATAATTTAATGGAGGATAAAATGGGTGTTTTGAGACCATGACGAGTTCATATGATGCATAAGTACGTAATTTATTAATTGAAAATACATATTATGTTAATTGTAAGTACATAATCTAAATATCATTTTGGACCATTGTCTACCTGCAATGCAAGATTGACCCTAGTTAATGGTATAATAATTGGTAAAATTATATTAGGCTATGGTGTGCAAAAGTTATGTATATCAAATCTTACACTATCTTTTCTTTTCCATTGCATTTATATTATGTTATTTTAATTTTAAAATTTTCAAGATTGGCTTCTATATTAACTTATTTTTAGAACACATTTCACGTTTAGTCTTCGACTATTGAGTCATTATTATATTTAATTATACTATTTTAATTTTGTCACATTCACTACTACATAAATCACTTACAACGTCGGGGATATAACATTGGTTTTTCAAGAAACCGACGTTAAACAATTAAAGAATTTATAATTTTTAAAAACTCAAATAAAATAAATTAAAAAATTATCAAAATATACAACGTCGGTTTGAATTGTAACTGACGTCGTAATTCATCCATTAAAATTAAAAGAAATTAAAAAAAAAAAAAACTATACGACGTCAGTATTAACCATATTAGTATTCTCTTTATTATTATAATGTATGGTTTTATTATTCTGTTAGTGCTTAGTCAATAATGTATTAACTAGAGAATAGGAGAGTTCTGTGTTTACTCTCTTATAGGACTCTCCCTCTCTCTCTGTAACTGTTAGACAGAATACCAATCGTTCATCTGGTATCAGTAGTGTTAGGCATTATCCTCTCCAATCACCTAATCTTATGGTCAATCCACCCACCAATGTCGACCGTGCGGTAACCACCGCCACACCACAGCCGGCCTCACCGCCCACCCCCGTCTGCCTTACCACGGCGCATCACCATATCTCCGTCAAGCTTAATTCCCGAAACTACCTGTACTGGCGCACGCAAATAATCCCGTTCTTGAAGGGCCAAAATCTGCTGGGAAACTTGGATGGTAGCACGCCGTGTCCGCCGGCTTCCCTCGGCTCTCCGACACCAGCCGGTTCTTCTTCTCCGCCGACGCCAACACCAAACCCGGCGTACCTCGCCTGGGTTCAACAAGATGCCTCCATCCTGTCGTTGATAATTTCATCCTCAACCGATGAAGTTATGTATTTAGCGGTCGGACGTGACACAGCGCAGGCGGTTTGGAACTCCATTATAACCGCTCTCGCCTCCTCCACCCGATCACGATGTCTCAGTCTCTTTGGCCAATTCTATACGCTGCGACAAGGAAACTCCTCGCCAGCAGAGTATCTAGGTAAGGCACAGATGCTCGTGGAGGCCTTATCCCTCGCTGGGTGACCGCTATCTACAGAAGAACAGTTCCTATATGCACTCCGCGGGTTACGACCAGAATTCCGAGCGATGACCTCATCCCTCAACGTCGCTGGAACGCCGGTCACACTTCCGCAGCTCGCTGATCATCTGCAAGCCCACGAGTTCATTCACGTAGATGATCTCCTGCCTGCAAAGCTGTCGGTTACGCCCTTATCGCAGGTCTTCTACGTTGGTCGAGGTCGCGGCAGTAATGGTGGCCGCCACCAGTTGAACGGGCGTGGTCGGCACGGGCGCGGGCGAAATGGATCCGGCCAGGGACGTGGCAAAAGCGGCACTCCGCGCTGTCAGATATGCAGATCACACGGCCACACCGCCGTGACATGTTTCCGACAGTATTCCGATCGGCAGGACTCACAGGCGAATGTTGCGTACTCTAGCGACGCATCGGCACCGGGTGCAGTGGATGCATAGTATCCCGACACCGGGGTAACCTCGCACGCAACTCCTGATGATCACATGTTGGATCACTCGAATGTCTATTCCGGTGGGGATGTTCTAAAGGTCGGCAATGGAGCAGGTCTGGACGTTACTCGTGTGGGCCAATCGGTTATCCATTCCCATTCTCACAATCTTAAACTGTCTAATGTGTTATGTGTTCCTAAATTGTCATTACCCATATTGTCTGTGTATAAGTTTACTAATGAAAATGACGTGTTTTTTTAATTTCACAAGAATTTGTTTCTTGTGAAGGATTGCAAAACACAGGCAGTTCTGCTTAAAGGGTCCACTGCGGGAGGCCTATACAAGCTTCTGGTTCCTCGTACTCACTCCGCGTTCCTGTCCGCCAGAGTATCTCCTACTGTATGGCATCAACGGTTAGGTCACCTGCATAGTCAAGCTCTCACTCGCGTCCTTCGGAAGTGTCCAATTCTCCCAAATAAACCTAGTTTGTCACAAGTTTGCACTGCGTGTCAAATGGGCAAGTCGGCTCGGTTCTCTTTAGATAGGGTTACACGAAGTAGTAATAATGTGTTAGATTTAATCTATACGGACATATGGGGTCTGTCTCCTATTGTTTCAAGTTCTGGATGTCTTTATTTTGTGCTATTTGTAGATGACTGTACACGTTTTTGCTGGTTTTATCCATTACGGCTAAAATCAGATATCTATAAAAAAAAATTATGCTTTCCGGGTGATGGTAGAACGACAATTCTCTCGTTCTATCAAAGCTATTCAATCTGATTTAGGTGGCAAGTACCGCCGACTCCATAGAGTCTTCGAGTCCCTAGGCATC
The DNA here is from genome assembly GCA_002525835.2 of Ipomoea batatas. NCBI lineage: Eukaryota > Viridiplantae > Streptophyta > Magnoliopsida > Solanales > Convolvulaceae > Ipomoea > Ipomoea batatas. The sequence goes on along the minus strand of CM008341.1, from coordinate 12,610,111 downwards.
ATTCACCGTCAATCATGTGCCTATACACATGAACAAAACGGCCGAGTCGAGCGTCGGAACAGACATGTTGTTGAAACCGGCCTCGCCCTACTAGCTGAAAGTTCAACTCCTTTCCAATATTGGGACTATGCCATTGAAACCACCACTTACCTCATCAATTGTCTACCGTCATCTGCCTTAAACTTCGAAACACCCTATTACCGTGTGCACCAAAGCCACCCGCCATATACATTTTTTCAGGTATTTGGTTGTCGCTGTTTTCCTTACCTTCGGCCTTATAATCGCCACAAAGTCGAATACAGGTCAGCACCCTATGTGTTCTTAGGTTACCCAGTTTCATTTAGGGGATACCGATGTCTGGACCTATGTGTTCTTAGGTTACCCATCGTGTTATTCTCAAGCTGTTGGTCACTCACAATGGCGTGATGCCATGGACCAAGAATTCAATGCGTTACTACATAATCATACTTGGACTCTAGTGCCACCAACACTGCGCATGAATATCATAGGTTGCAAATGGGTATACCGCACCAAACGAAAAGTATATGACACAGTGGAAAGATATAAAGCTCGATTGGTCGCAAAAGGGTTCAATCAAGTGGCAGGAGAAGATTTTTTCGACACTTTTAGCCCAGTGGTCAAACCAACAACAGTTAGGTTGCTTTTTTCTCTTGTCGTTTCAAACTCATGGACTCTCCGACAGCTTGACGTTCACAATACATTTCTAAATGGAAATCTTGCTAAAACAGTTTATATGAAGCAACCACCAGGCTACGAAGATCCACTGCACCCTGATCATGTCTGTCATCTACAACGTTCCTTATATGGGTTGAAATAGGCTCCGCGTGCATGGTTTAAAAGGCTTCATGAGTTTCTAGTTTCTACTGGGTTTTCACTGTCCAAGACTGACGTGTTTCTTTTTTACTACTCCTCCAAATCCTCACGGGTGTTCCTCCTTGTTTACATTGATGACATAATTATGTTGGGAAATGACTCCACCTTAACAAATACCCTTCTACACCGGTTCTCCTCTGCTTTCAAGATCAGGGATCTGGGGACTCCGAGTTTTTTCTTGGGTATAGAGACTATTACTGATGAGAAGGGTTTCCTCTTATCTCAGAAGCGGTACATGGCAGATATTTTAACTCGAGCAGGCATGTCTGATTGTAAACCTCTAGCTACACCCGCCGCCGTTACTTAACCAGCATCACCTTCTCACGATCTCTTCGAGAACCCGACTTAGTATCGTCGGATTGTATGTGCCCTACAGTATCTCACCATCACTAGACCAGACCTGTCCTATGTAGTCAACAGGCTTTGTCAGTTTATGCACTCTCCGACTAACGATCATTGGGGGTTGTTAAATGGGGTTCTACGGTAAGTCAAGGGTACGCAGGAGCTTGGTTTGCGCATTGTGTCATCTCCGACTACTGAGATTCATGCCTACTTTGACTCAGACTGGGCTGGCTGTCCTATAGACCGAAAGTCTACTAGTGGCTACGTAGTGTTCATTGGTAAGAATCTAGTGTCATGGGTTTCTTGTAAGTAGCGCACGGTGGCCCGTTCATCCACAGAGGCTGAATATAAAGGCCTAGCAGATGTCTCTGCTAAGGTTACTTGGCTGGTCTCCTTACTACGTGAGTTAGGTCTTGACTCAAACAAACCGGCTACGCTATGGTGCGACAATCTCGGTGCTACGTACTTAGCAGCTAATCCAGTGTTTCATGCTAGCACAAAGCATGTTGAGATTGACTACCATTTTGTGCGTGACAAAGTTGCGTCCGGTGACTTAATTGTTAATTTTGTGTCGACACGAGATCAGATTGCAGATATCTTCAACAAACCACTGCCAGCTCAGCGGTTTCAGTCTTTGTGGGACAAGCTCAACGTTGTACAACCTTGCGCTTGAGGAGGAGTATCAACCATATTAGTATTCTCTTTATTATTATAATGTATGGTTTTATTATTCTGTTAGTGCTTAGTCAATAATGTACTTAGTCAATAATGTATTAACTAGAGAATATGAGAGTTCTGTGTTTACTCTCTTATAGGACTCTCCCTCTCTCTCTGTAACTGTTAGACAGAATACCAATCATTCATCGTCAGTTCGTGAATAAACCCATGTCGTACCAAATTCGATTAAAAAATTAGGAAAAAAATCTACGAAATCGGTTATTTAAAAAACCGACGTCGTAATTGATATTTTTAAAAAATTAAATAATTATGTATATGTTAGGAATATAGTGTAATTGTTTTGATGAACCAAATATGTAATTTTAAACCCCCAATTTTATTTTGAATCTAACAACATTGAAAGCCTAAGTCAAGTCAAAGTCAAAATTAGCAAGGATAAGTTGAAATTTACAACAATGTATAAAATTATTTTATACTTGTAAATCGTTTGTTTCCACTAAAAAATAGAATAAGTTGATAAATGATCAAGAACCGGAATAATCTTCGAAGTTAAGGTCACGAGTTCAAGCCTCGAATTAATTCTTTTGGAGAATTGATTTATCAAGTAAGAGGAAGAAGATGACTAGTACAAAGTCAAAATGAAGAAGTCAACATGTAATGAGTTCTCTCACAAATCAATTTAAGGAAGAGGTTGATAGCTCAAATCATGACCTTGATAAGGATGACTTCAATCAACCTAACCTTAATTGAGCTAACATCAATCAGTTTGGAGACTTCAATCAACCTAACCTAAATTGAGCTAACATCAATCAGTTTGGAGATGATTCAGTTTGGAGAGGTCATCTCAATTGCGAAGAGACATCTCAATTGAGAAGAGGTTGACATTGCAAAATTGAAGAGGATGGCATCTCAATTCAGAAGAGGATGACTTCGATCAATAAAAGGAGAATGAGGATGACTTTCCAAAATTGGAAAAAAAAATCAGGATGAGGATGACCTTAATTCCAAATCAGGATGAGGATGACATCCAAATTGGGAAACAGGATGACCTCAATTCAGTTTAGGGTGAGGATGACTTCCAAATTGGAAAAGATGATAACCTCCCGGCGAGAAGAAATTCTAAGGAAGAAAGTCAAGGATATTTTCGGTGAAAATTATTCAAAGCTCAAGCAATAATCACAGAGTGAATTATTTAAATGAAGTGTTTGATTTTTCATAATCAAAAAGTGAATAATTCAAATATTCACACTACCAGAAGGTGCAAGAAAGTCAAAATTAGAAGCTACAAGTTACAAGGCACATACTTGTCAGATTGCTAGAAGACTTTTGAAGAGATAAATAAGCAAAATTCAAATTTATCTGACAAAGGCTATCAAGGACATTTAATGTTGCAGATCAAGCTAGTAAGAGCTATCAGATCAAGTGGATGTTCAAAATTTGAATTTCCACAACGGGCAAATAACTTTTTCAAGTTATAAATGTCTAAGCAGACTTGAAGACAAGAATGGGGTTTTCATACGATTTTTCGGAGAACACGAAATCGGGAAATACAAAAACAAGAAAAACCAAGAGTGCAAGCATTGAGCAAAAACTCGAAAGAATCAAGTCTGAGGGAGAAAAATTGTTTTCTTTGTAAACAAAATCTCTACTGAGTGTAGAAAGAAGGGAGAGTAGCAAGGAGCTTGTGAAAACCTTAGGGAGTGTAGCTTGAGTAGACCTATAGTAGCCCTCCATTTCCTCCATGTTCCGACCATCAAATACTTTTTTTTTGTTTTTTAAAGATACAACGTCGGTTATGAAGCATAACTGACGTTTATCTTTTATATTTTATTTTTAAATTGTTACAGCGTTGGTTATTACACATAACCGACATTGTACCTATTTTATTTTATTTTTTAAAATAGATATGACGCCAGTTCTGTATAATAACCGACGCCAAATCCTTAATTTTTATTTTTTAAAATGACATACGACGTCGGTTTTCAAAAATCAACGTCGTATCATTTATATACTACGTCGTTCACAACTACGTCGCAAAATAACCAACGTTATTTGTACAAAAAAAAACAACGTTAAAAGGGTTTTTTGTAGTAGTGACCTTCTGAATGGTAATGAGAGGTTCTTTTGTCCTTGTAAGAAGTGTTGTAATCAGAAAAGGTTATGTGAGGACGACATATTTGATGATATAATATGTAATGGGATTAATCCATATATATGGTTCGGTGAAAGCAATGTGGCTACAACATCTAACTTGTATGTTGACAATGAAGCAAATTAAGATAATGAGTCTGAAGATTGATTGGATGAAATGTTTCATTGCCGGGTTGTAGTAAATATACCCGATTATCTGCTATATTAAAATTATTCAACTTGAAAGCTGGGAATGGATGGAGTGACAAGAGCTTTATTGCGTTACTTGAAATATTAAAGGATATGCTTCTAGATGGTAATGAACTTTCGAAGAGTACATATGATTCCAAGAAGATTTTGTGTCCTATAGGTATGAGATATAAAAAGATACGTGTTTGCCCTAACGATTGCATATTGTTTAGGAAGGATTACAAAGACTTGCATGCATGTCCAATATGTGGGGCATCTCGTTACAAAACAAGAGAGAATGTTGCTAATAAAGTAAGTTTGAAAGGTCCACCAGCTAAAGTTTTGTGGTATCTCCCAAGATTTAAATGTATGTTTACAAATCCAAGCGATGCGAAGAACTTAACATGGCATGCAAATCAAAAAATTTCTGATGTCAAGCTTCGACACTTGGTTGATTTTTCTCAATGGATAACATTTGATAATACATTCCTTGAATTTAGCCACAAGTCAAGAATTCTTAGACTTGTACTTTATACTGATGGTATGAAACCTCACGGGAACCTAAATAGCAAGCATAGCTCGTGGCCAGTTATGTTGGTAATTTATAATCTACCCACTTGGTTGTGTATGAAACACAAATATATGTTATTGTGCTTGATGATTTCTAGGATAAAACAACCAGGGAATGATATAGATGTCTTTTTGGCGTCTTTGATTGAGGACTTAAAGAAATTATGTGATGAAGGTGTGTTAGTGTTTGATGCATACCGAAAAAAAAATTTTAAGTTGCATGGAATGATTTTTTGCACAATCAATGACTTTTCAACTTATGGCAACCTGTCTGGATATAGTGTCAAAGGTCATAAGGCATGCCCCATATGTGAAGATAATACATGTTATCATCAACTTGTTCATGATAGAAAGACAATCTACATGGGGTATCGAAGATTTCTTGATAAATTTCACCATTACCGAAGGTTAAAAAAAGCATTTAATGGGAGAGTGCATGTGCTGACACAACCGATTAACTGCATAAGAAAGATCCAGTCTCGTCATAGTCAAATACTGCAAAGCACCTGCAAGACTCCTGAATTGAGTGCGATTATCAAACAGAGAATCAGACACCTCAGTGACACGAGCTATAGAAACAGGCATAGCAAGAGGCTTGCAATCAACCATTCCGGCACGATTGAGAATATCAGCCATGTACCTGCGCTGTGAAAGAATATAACCACCATCAACCGGCATAGTCTCAATCCCAAGGAAAAAATTCAGGTCACCAAGGTCACGAATCTTAAAAGTAGTAGCCAAACGCTGCAAAAGCTAAAACACAAGAGACGAGTCACTCCCCATCACTAAGATGTCATCCACATAAACGAGGATAAACAGATGAGTCCCAGCACTGGACCGATGAAACAAAGAAATATCAGTCTTAGAGCCTTGGACCCAACCGACAACAGAAAATCATGCAAACGTTTGAACCAGGCCCGTGGAGCCTGCTTCAGACCATAGAGAGAGAGTTGTAGTAGACACACATGATCAGGAAAGCGCGGATCAAAATACCCGGGCGGGTGCTTCATATACACAGTCTCCGCCAAATGCCCGTTAAAAAGGCATTGTGCACATCCAACTGACGGAGGGTCCACCAGCGGGACAACGCCAAAGAAAGGATAAGACGAACTATGGTAGGCTTCACTACCGGGCTAAAAACATCGAAAAAGTCTTCACCTACCACCTGATTAAACCCTTTCTTGACCAACCATGCCTTAAACCACTCGACCGACCCGTCAGCCTTTCGCTTAGTCTTGAACACCCATTTACAGCCCACAGCGTTCATATCCGGTGTGGCTGGAACCAACCGCCAAGTCTGATTGTGGAGCAGCGCATTAAACTCCTCATCCATTACAGTCCGCCACTCGGGATGAAGAACCGCCTGAGAATAGCAAGTGGGATCCCCACCAGCAGCTAACAACGACCGCAAAGGCGAAGACCGCACCATATGACGGAGACGCATAGAATGAGACAAAGGCGAAGGTGGCCCGACCCGAGCCCGAGCCCACCGTGGACGCGAAGCAACAGCACCTATATCAGTAGCCTAATCAGGAGGAAGAGTAGCCGGTGGTGATACGGGCACAAACTTAGTCACAGGGGAAACAACCAAAGAACCAGCACCCTAGGGCTCAACAGGCGGAGGAAAGGAATCCTACACAACAGCACTAGCCAAGGGAAAAACAGTCTCATCAAAACGAACATGTCGACACACAAAAAACTTACCCATATTGAGGTCCATGCACCAAGAGCCACGAGAAGACAAGGGATAACCCAAAAACACAAAGGTAGAGGACCGAAAAGCAAACTTGTGGCGATTATATGGCCAGAGGTAAGGAAAACACAAACACCTAAACACCCGGTGGTGAGAATAAGAGGGAACAAACTGAAACAATCGTTGAAAAGGACTATCCATTTGAATAGATGAGGACGGCAACCGATTAATCAAGTATACCACGGCTTCAAAAGCAAAGTCCAAATACTTTAACGGAACAGACCCCTGAGCAAGAAGAGCAAGCCCAGTCTCAACAATGTGTCTATGACGCCGCTCGACACGTCCACTCTGCTCATGTGTATAAGCACAGCACTTACGATGAACAATGCCAAGATACGAAAAGACAGAACTCAACTTATTGTATTCACCTCCTAAATTAGACTGCATAGACTTAATTTTATGCGAAAACTGATTCTCAACCAGAGCCCAAAATTTATTAAACACAACATATAAATTAGATTTAAGGCGTAAAGAAAATAACCAACAATATCTTGAGAAATCATCAACGAACAACACGAAATAACAAAAACTAGTTGTAGATAAAACGGGCGCATGGCCCCAAATGTTCGTATAAATCAAGTCTAATACAGCAGAACTCGCCAAACTAACACGAGGTAAAGAAATACGGGAGGATTTCCCCAATTGACAAGACGAACAAAGTTGAGATGAACTCATATCTAATTTACTAACTGAGCAACTACGTAAGGATTTATTCAATACCCGAAAATACGGGTGACCTAGACGACTATGCCACACACTCGATGGAGCCCAAGCGGACAGAAACGCAACATGCAGGGACGAAGACACAGGAAGCCGCAACGTGTACAAACCCCCCAAAGTCGGACCCTTAAATAGTAGAGTTTTGGTGACGATATCCTTTACCACAAAAAAAAGGATAAAATTCAACAAAAAAACATGATTATCACGGGCAAATTTCTGAACAGAAATTAATGAATGGGATAATTTAGGAACAACAAGAACACTAGATAAATTAAGGGGCTGAGAAGCAAACTCATGGGCATGACCAATACGGGTAATAGACAAACCTTCACCGCTACCAACCCGGATGGAATCAGAACCGCGATAGGCCTCCGCATCTATCAAAACATCCTCTGATGGTGTGGCATGATGGGTAGCCCCGGTGTCCGTAAACCACGACTGCGACTGCGATGTAGAATCACCAGGAACAACGACGATGTGAACTTGCGGGGAGGCTGCTTCAGAATAGCGCCGATAACAGTGTACTATTGTGTGCCTGTGGATTCTACATATCTAACAGCGAGGACCTCTACCTCCGACGCGCCCAGCGCGGCCAGACTAACCGTCGCCATGCACAAAGCCGGGACTACCATCTCGCCAACCGCCGGCATCACAAGACTGCCGGCCACCACCTGCTTGCCGCGACACCATAGCCGCTGGCTGGGAATCCACCACAGGGGAAATATCATCACTGCTGATAAACTGCTGGGCACGTAGCAGATCAGAAAACTGAGCAATGGTCACCAGAGAGCTAACAGTGACCAGGGAAGACGCCATAGCTCGGAACTCCAGTCGCAAACCCTTGGAAATATATAGGTTCTGCGTGTCTAGTGTCACCAGCTGCCTCATCATCGCGAGCTCCTCCACCAGCACTTTCGCACGTCCCAGATACTCCGCAGTCATGTTGTCACCTTCGCGCAACTCCTACAGCTGCGTGCAAAGACCAAGAGAGCGAGCCCGAGTCACGGACCCAAACGCAGTATCAATCTCCTTCCATAGCAAGCGTGACGTGGAGTGGTCGAGTGCAAGATAGAGGACTTCCTCCGTAAGCGAAGCAACGATCATGGAGATGGCCGCCTGGTCCTGTTGAACCCAGGCATTTACGGCGGGATCATCAACAGGCAAGGATGGGCAAACGGACGTGTCGTCGATGAACTTGAGAAGCCCTTGACCACGAAGAAAGAGCAGGATTTGAGCATGCCAGTACAGATAATTCTTGGAGGAAAGCTTGAGCGAGACAAAGTGATGAGCTGAGTTGAGCGAAGCCGAAGAAGGCATTGATGGAACCTGAGACGTCACAGCGGTGACTATTCGCTCAGAAGATGCGTCGGACTGCACAACGAAAGCCATTACTAGAATCGTAGATAGCGTATGATACCAAATGAATGTATTGTATTTCAATAATGATAATCGGATACAATAAATACCTAAATACATATAGGCAAGTACAAGAACTATAAGTCTAACGAGACTAAACTACTGGAGTCCTATTAGATAGCATAAGCTTGACAAGTTAAACAATCTTAGACTATAAAGAATCTTAACTTACATTCTTGTAAATATCAAATCTTTGATATTTTAATTTAATTTCAAAGTTCAGTGCCACTTGATACAAGTTCTTGGATTTATTTATAAGTTTATTTATTTATTTTTGAAAATGTGTATTTCTTATATTCTTCATACGTAGATTTTAAGGCATCATTTTTTGAGATTTATCTTAGGATTGTAGTATAAATGATTTTGATTTTGATTTTTTTTTTGTTAATCAATCAAATTTCATTGAACCACAATAAATATTAGAAAATGTCAAAACGATCGATTAATCATTTTCAAATCATATTATGTTTTGGCAAGTAAGATATTCATGTTGTATTAATTACGACGCGTAACTTCAATTTACTCGCACTTGAAATATTGTATCATCATTTAAACATATTTGTTGAAAAGTACTTCACATTATAATTAGATGAATATGGGATTTAAGATGTTTTTATTCTTCTTTCGAGATCTTTGTGCATTACTTTTCACGAATCTTATGGGTAGGTTCACATCCTATTATAAGTACTTGTATTTTCACCCGTGCGATACATGGAATGGATTTGTTATAATATATTAAGAATATTTGGATTGATATATAATTATATAAATTATAACATCAAATATTATATAGTACAACTGAAGATATATGGTTTGGATCGATTATGTTTTCTGATGTTATCCTTGTTTGAATTCCAGCAAATAATTTCTTAATTAATAGCTAATGTATAGATGTACGAATGCGGTGCTGAAATTTTAGAGATTTTATATATCATTATTTAGGATTTTTATAAATTGAGCAAATATGCTCGTTCTCCTAGTAACTCAGTTATAGGAATCAATTGCTATCCAACTCATATGTATGGAAGATATATTTTTGTATTGATATATAGCAACTTTTCCATCTTCAAAAAAAATATAATATCACCGGTTGTTTTACACATTATTGAAAACCTCTTTGTAGACAACATCGGTAGTAGCAACACAATCTTGTCCATCATCGTCTAGAACTAATTAACACTTTCAGGCTATCAAGATGGGTGACTTGGGAGAAAGTCATGTACAATTGACCATGATTAAAAACTGGTTTTTCAGCAATAACCCAACATGAGTTAGTGTTCGGCCCCGACTTTTGTTGATAGTCATGGCATATGCAAGCATCAATGAGAATTATTTATGCTGAAACTTGAAGGGCAATCTCATATCAGAAAGAGTAAGAGACATTCGAGGGATAATAAGAACTTTGGTTTCTTCATGTGTCCCATTAATTATTCTTACTTCAACAATGTGATCTGCCAATCTTTTTTTTTTTTATGAGGTTTATTCCTCACCCTGTGACCCTAGCCGGCAAAGGACCACAGGGAGTAAACCAGCCTAGGTTACCCATAGCTGACCGGCTCAAACCCAGGGGTTTGAGGTTCGAACCTACGACCTCACAGTTGTAGGTGGATCTCTCTTACCACCTAGGCTGGGGTCACCCCCTGTGATCTGCCAATCTTGTGATGATGAGTCGCGTACCGTTATAAAGACCAAGAGAATGGTCTATCTTCCGCAATAGCATAACAAGTGCACCGACCTTTAATTAATGTCAATGAATGATTAAGAAAATCATACAATCTCAAACTATTTAAGAATTTAGGAGTGTGTACTTCTAATAGATTTTCACCGTCTAGTTTTGCCTTACACAAAGAGTTACAACTTAAATATGTTCGTCCTTTTGCAATATTTATGTCGCACATGTATTGATTAATTTGATCAACGACATCTAAAGTCGGCGAGCAGATCACTGACCTTCCAACTGCGACTCATCAAGCGTGTCATATCTTGAGCTTGAAATTTTAAAATATCACTTTTAATGTAATCAAAGCATTGAGTCATAACAATATTGACACTGAAATTTTAATTTTATAATCTACATGTATAAATTCTTTGATTTTTTCCATAAAATTAGTTTTGATAGTCAAACTGTAAAACATATTGATTTTACCAATCACTAAATTTCAAAATGTTTCAGATTCTCAGGTATATATAAGTAAAACTCACATATAAAGCCTATTTTTTGTCAATATTTCATACATATAAAGCAAGTCTCTGACTATTGTGAGAAGTTAGTAACCTTGAGTCTAACATACAACATAAAGCATTGTGTGATAGTGGGTAGTAACTTTGAGATAAGACCATTCAAGCATATAAGCATGTTTCGAGCTTGTTTCTATGCTCTCAAAATTCAAATCATCATACTGGCATCAGGCAATAAATAAAAATATATCAGAATGTATAAATCATATATCTAAACTGTTAATCCAAACTTCACTCCAGATTACCAAATGGAGTGTATGGGTTTTTGGAATGATGCCCATCCAAACTGTTGAAATGCGATGTCCATAACCGTTGATTGTCAGACTACTCATGTTTCATATTTCATCAAAGTATCTGTTTCTTATGATATTATGATTTATAACATATAAGAATCGACAAATAAACTATAGTATGAGTCTTCCTTGCATGCAACGAATATCACAAAAGTTCAGTATTCTAAAATAAGTGTATAAATGCAATATGTAGATAATTTGCATTGCATTATATATCATTAATTTAATTACCTTTCGGTTAGTTATTGCAAGATCTTGAGGTATACTTATATTTTGATATTCAGTAAGTATAACTATATTAGAGAAAAATTTACCTAGGAGTAATAGGATAATCAGTTAAGTGATTGTTGGTTGACCGTAGAGCGTTGATATTCCCTGGACAAATAACTGTTGAAAAAAATAGCATAAAATGACATTTTAGTGGCTATATTGTGGTACAAATATATGTGGGTCCACTTTTGATTTGGGTCGGGTCAAAGTGGATTCCGGTTCTTCGTAGTTAGACGAAAAGATTGATATATTGTACGCTTAAAACGGATAATAGATGAATGAGAAATTGGTTCTCAAAGTTGAACTATTTGAGTTAGAAAAATGGAGAGAAAAAGCTTTCAATTAGCTTTTGTCCCACATTGGTTTGAAAAGTGGGTTTGCACAACTACTTATACAAGAGTTTTTTTAAGACTTATTAAATTGTATAGCATAGAGGTTCTCTCTCGCGCACAAGGGGGTGCAAATCAAATTCCAAAATGAACTTGAAAAGGCATAACTTGTGTGCGCAAAAATTGGTTATTTGGGGAAATATACGATTAGTAAATAGAAACGTAGAGAAGAATATATTTTATTAGGAATTGTATTACCATATTTTAATGTACAATTGTATTACGAATAGAAATTGTATTACCATATTTTACAATATTACGCAATCCTTAATAGTATAGGAGTGTTTTGGACGGGAAGTTAAAGTTGATGATATTGTTATTATGAATAGTATAGATTAGTAGGTGGTGTTACATATTCAAAAAAAATAATAATATTAATATTCTTTCTTTCCTATTTTATCTTTTAATGGACTATAAAAAATTTAAATTAGATAAAATGATAAAAGTTCTAGCAATACATTTGAAAATAGTGGAGTATATAATTAATATAAATTATCAGCGAAGATGGATCAAATGAGAACCTGCGTCTAAGTACGGATGTGCGAACTTGTGCACTTATAACGATTATATTTTGCACATTTATAATTTTTGATATTTTGCACATTTATAATTTTTGAAATTTACTTTTGAGTTACAATTTTAAGTTTAGTAGTTTGTACATTTATTGTTTGTATTATGTACTTTTAGAATTCTAGTTTGTGTTCGGTTCCCCTATTTTTTTAAAATTTTCTTTTTACAATAAGCCCTTTAAAAAATTTGTGGGAGACATTATGTTACAATATTAGCTTGTAATTTTTTTTTAGTACATATTAGCTTGTAATTATAAGTCAAAAAAGTATAAAAATACTTCATATAAAATTATTTTCACGCGTTGAGACTTAAACTTCTGGTGAGTTGAAGCCTTAAGGGCTAACCTTATTTGGTTGACCACCCATTATTGGCTAAGACTCAATCCTAATTAAAATCATACTTTTGTTTATTGTTTGTGGCATACCATCATATGCTACTATTTATTTTATTTTTATTATTATTTTACAATAACTTGAATTTAGTTTCTACCTTTCCTTTACATTTTGACAGAAATTTTTTATTTTCATTTTGTACGTTTAGCCTTGATAAGACAAATATAAATTACATCATTGCGGAGTCAGGATTCAAATTCAGTGATGTCAATACACTAAATTTAATATTACTTTCAATAATATAAAAAAAATATTAATACAATTAAGTTACATTTATAAAAAGTAAAAATAAAAAATAAAAATAAAATAAAATATCATTTTTAGTCCCTTGACTATAATGCATGTATCAATTTTGGTCCTTGACCATTAGATTTTTTAATTTAGGTACATGACTATTCAATTTGTATCACATTTGGTCCTTAACTATTAACATTTTCAAATTAGGTGCATGACTATTCAATTTGTATCACATATGGTCCTGCCGTTAAATTTTCCAGTCAAGTTTCTGGCAAAGTCACATAGAGAACGCCGACCACCCCTCTCCAAGAGGAGAGTGGGGGTGGCAGGCATTTTTATATTTTTATTTATTTTTAATTTTTTAGTCGCTCACCGGTGACTTGGTCAGAAATTTGACTGAAAAATTTAACGACAGGACCAAATATGATACAAATCGAATAGCCATTCACTTAATTTGAAAATGTTAATAGTAAAGGACTAAATGTGATACAAATTGAATAGTCATGCACTTAATTTAAAAATTTTAATAGTCAAGGATCAAAATTGATACATGTATTATAGTCGAGGGACTAAAAATGATATTTTCTCAAAAAAAAAAAAGACTTCATTTTGACTCTGTTAGGTAGAGCTTATTTTAGAGCTTATAGTTTATTTTAACTACAAATAAAACTTAAAGAGGTTAAAATAATAGCTTATTTTGAAAAAATTTCTCCAAATAGTGTTGCAAAACATTTTTTCCTTTTTTTATCCTTATTAATTTACAAAACTAGCACCGTACTTGTTCATCAAGTGGGACTGTTGTTATACCGTGAACCATGGTCCAAAAATGGTATCGTTTCTTTACAGCCGTTAAATTTTAACAAATCCCGTATTTTTGTGTGTTCATAACAAAATGAAACTACAGTGTATCTAAAATGAAACTAATTAACTTGTCTCGCATATTGTGTTTATATTATCAAATGAAACTGTAATTAAATTGAAATGATACTTTTGTCGTGTTGAAATGAAACTGCAGTAGGTATAAAATAAAAATGAATAGCATGTCTCATATATTGAGTGTATATTGTCAAATAGAATTGTAATTGAATTGAAATGATACTTTAGTTTTGCTGAAATGACACTATAGTATGTATAAAAAGAAACTAAATAGCATGTCTCATATATTGAGTGTATATATCGTCAAATGAAACTGTAGTTATATCATAATAATACTTTAGTTGTGGTGTAATGAAACTACAGTGTATATAAAATAAAACTAAATAATAGTTTCACATATTTGAGTGTATATTATCCAATGAACATGTAAATTATAATTTAGTGGTATTGTAGTAAGACTACGGCTATGTTTGGCAGAGCTTATTTAGGAGCTTATAGCTTATTATAAGCTACTAATAAGCTATAAGCTTTGTTTGGTAATGTTCTCAAAATAAGCTATAGTAGCTTAAAATAAGAGCTTATTTTGAAATGCTACTTCAGGTAGCTTTTCAAAAATAAGCTAGTAGCTTCTTAACTTTTTTCGATCGTTATCCTTATTATTTTATATAAATGACATCATTTATCCCTTCCAATTAAAACTCTTTTGGCTTTTTTTCTTCAATATGTTTCGTTGTAATTTTAATTTGATATTTGTGTTTGAACAATAATTTTTGTATGAACTAATTTTATGAATTATAAACATCTTGTTTTACTTTATATATTTTCAAATATATGTTCTTACTTCATATTTTATTAAATTATACTGATGATTTCATTATTTTATATTTTAATATGTAAACAAACATATTTAAATTTAAAACTATTTAACTTTTATGAAGATGTCTTTTTTAGTCTTTTTACATTTATCAACTTATCAATAAGCTAATTTTACCAAACACTTTTAAGCATAACAGCTCTTCAGATTTCAGCTTCGAGCTTATAGCTTTTCAGCTTTCAGCTACCGTTTCAGCTATGTTTGCCAAACATAGCCTACAATGTGTATAAAATGAAATTTAATAGCATGTCTCACTGTAATAAGACTATTGTATGTATAATGTCGAATGAAACTATAGCTAAACAAAATGAAACTTTAGTTGTACTGAAATGAAACTACAATGTGTATAAAATGAAACTGAATATGTTATACAAACGGAACTAATTACGCGGAACGGGTGCCGTTTCTTTTCATTAAAAGAAACGACACCGTTTAGGACCATGGTCCACAGTAAAATTTTCCCAAGTGGGAGCCACCAATTAAAAACCTATTGTGGAAAGTATTTCTCTATTTAAATATCTAACGAATGAATAAGATTTAAAAAATAGATAATATGAAACAATATATTAAAACATACCATCTTTAATCTATTTCATAATATATTTTAAAATACACAAAAATTAAATCCAAACATTGCTACTTTATTTTGAGATGTTAGATCATAAATGTCATATATATATATATATATATATATATATATATATATACATAATTTTCAATATATATCAATATTTAAATTTGAAAATATAAATTCATAAAAATGTCATTTTATATCTTTTTACATTTATCGTCTTATTCGACAACTAATTTTACCAAATACCTTGATTTCAACCAATTAGATTATTAGCTAGTAGTTTTCAACTTCAACTATTAGCTTTTCAACTTTTAGTTTTTAGCTAGGAGAAAATTACACTTTTGGTCCTATAACTATTAGGGTCTTGTTAATTTCAACTCATGACTTTAAAAACTAGCAATTTAGTACTCTAACTATGCGATTTTTAACAGATTTGGTCCATCCGGCCAAGTTGCTGGCCAATTGTCGCTGGAAAATTGTAATTCATTTTAATTTCTTTAATAAGGGGACATTTTGGTCTTTTACTCCTTTGTTCTTCTTCTCCCTTGGGTCTCTTCTACGCCGGAACTGATGATGGGTTTGTCTACATCTAGAGCACTCAGAGAATTAAGCACATTGTAAAGTAGATGATGAAAGAGTGAAGTAGAATGTGCAAAAGAGTGTATAAAATGATCAGAATTTCAACCTAACCTCAATAGTTTGAGTTTTTTCAAGTTTTTTGTGGGTCCAAGCATCCACATCATCATCTACTATCTCACTCAATCCCAAAAATCATTCTTCCCATTAGTTTTAAGTTTTTTCCCAGTTTTGTGTGGACCCACCATAACTATCTTATATTTTAATTATTTCTTTATTTATTTGAATCATAAATTTATAATTGTAATGAAAATTAATTTAAATAAATATAATTACATTAACTAAAATGATAATCACAAATATTTAAAAAATTTTAATACCACAAATATTTAAATTAATTTTTGTTGTTTCTCTATTTATTTTAATTATAATTATAATGAAATCATTCAAAATTTAATTCTAAAAGATATATTACTTATTTAAATTGTGTTAAAAATTTAAAACAAAAATTATAAAACAATAAAACAAACAAATTCAAAAAAAAAAAAAGAAAAAGGAAGGAGTCTGCATTCTCGCTAAACAAAAAGGAAAAGAAAATTAAAACTAAAAAACAAAGGATTGTCAGTGCCCAACGCTTCCTGTCAGCTTTCACCATTTTAAAAAAAAAAAAAAATTTTTAAAAACCCTGCTGTCAAGGGTTGTTGCAGGATAAAAACATCTCCAAAATGCAACAACCCCATTACTTAAAAACTCCAAGCTTAAGTTTGTATTCCTTAAAACTTGTGCCAAACCCCACTAATGGTGTAACACCCCGACTCGGCC
>CM008341.1:12522390-12539112 GCA_002525835.2 Ipomoea batatas | reverse complement strand
GTCCTTACAAGATCTCAAATCTAATTGGCCAGTTTATGCTTAAATCAGATGAATGTTCGAAGGATTATAACTTAATTCGGGAAAATTCTAATACCAAAATTATCGTAAAAATATTCCCGTCGCAAATCACCAATTTTGGGAATTTTTCGGTATTCCGCTAAATCTAGGTTCAGAGTCCGTAACAATTTATCCCTTATAGTCCATCTAAAAAAAATTTCTCTTGAACTAACTAGAAGTTCAGGCTTAATCGTATGATACTTAATAATCCAATTCCTAGAGAAATTTAACTGAATCTATGTCCTTAAAATTTTCCTCGGTTCGTAACCGTTACGTAGGTCGCAACTTATCGATAACTAATCCAAAAATTATTTCGAGCACCGAACAGTCTTCTCTTAAATTTCATAACTTAAAAAAAAATTTATATCGCTATTCTCGAACTTTAACTATGCCGTAAAAACTGAGAGGTTACATGTGGCTGGGCGTGGAAGTATTCCAGAGAGCCACCACGCCACTCACACGCGTGTGAGCAAGCGTGGTCGGGCCAAGGGTTATTTTGGGAAAATTGTTCATTTTCTTTGTCACCTATATAAATCCCTTTTGCCCAAAACCTAAGGGAGGAGGAGCTTAGATCAGAAAATTGATAGAATAGGATAGTTAGATCTAGAGGGTTTTTCTCCCCTCTTGGGGGAAAATTCCTTCCATTCATAGTTAGAATAGATCAAGGGCAAGAAGGAAGATTGGGATTCAAGATCAAGGTTGTAAGATCCCCTTTTTCAAGTGGTGGTAACCATTCTCCTTAATTTCTAATTCAATACTTGTTTCTTTGAATTCCCTTTCCCTTTTCTTGTTTCTTAGTATGCTAGAGTAGATTAGAAAGGGGATTTGTGGCTCCATGGTAGATCTATGTGGATGTTTAATATTATTGCTCTAATTTGTGAATTGCTTGCTTGTTGGATGTTGAACTTGTGTGGATAATGTTCTTTAAGCTTTGTGCCTTTTGTGGCCACATTAGGTAGCAAACCCAAAGGAAGTGAGTGTGCGCGCGATAGCGGCCACCCACGAGTCTCACTCACCCACATCTCTGCTCTTAGTCCGAAAGGACAAGATCCGAGAGGAGTGGTAGACAAAGTGTTCGATGAAATGCCCCAACCGAATGAGGATGTGGGAGTCCAAAGTGTGACGCCACTTGGTAGTGTGCCATGAACTCCCTAGTCTATTCCACAACTTGCATTCACAAAACCAACCAAAGATAAACCACATGGAAAAGCTTAAAGCCCCAATCTCCACTTTACTTTTCTTTACTTTACACAACCTTTTATCAACCTTACCCTCTTACCAATGAATCAAACTTCTAGCCATTGCCGTAACTCTTTTTCTTCAACCTCGTAGATGCCAACACACCCATTCGATTCCCATTCGTCATCCTTGAGAGACACGACACTCGGGGAGTCTTAACTCTTCGTTTTACCACTACACCTTAACCATCACCCACCACTAAATTACACATCATTGTCATGGTCATTTGGGCAAACCAAAAGAAAAGAGAAGCAAAAAATCAAGGAGTTGCAATTCTCGCACTACACGTCAACGTCTTAATATTTTACCATATCTCAGCCTAGGAATGTCTAAATGCGGTGATTCTTGAGCCATTGGAAAGAAGACTCTAAGGGCTACAACTTTCATGATAACTATAAACCCAAAATCGAAAGAAAAAAAAGGGTTAAAATCAGCCTGCAAACCGGACATTTGTCATAAGAGGACTCTCGATGCGTCGAGAAGAGGCAGAATGCCACCGTTTTCGCTCTGAATTAGCTCGACGCTTTGAGAACCCCAGATCTGCAGATTTTCAACCCGCCCCTACTCCTATTTAAGTCAGTTTTCACTCATTTATCCCTAGTTTTTGACCCCGTTCGAACCCTAGACACTTTCTTTCACTTCCTTTCATATTTTTAAGTTAGATTAGGCTTAGATTTAGGTTCCTAAACATATTTGAAGCTTATATTGAAGGATTCAACACTTGGATTTTAAGATTTACCATCCATTTCACTAGAGATGTTTTCTTTCCTTTATTCTCTTTCTTTTGCAAGATTTATGTTTATTACTTATGTTTTTGTGTTCTTTATGCTATTTAATCATGAGTAGTTAGTTTATGGGGTTGAGTTAGAGTTGTAATATCTATCTTGATGTTTAATTTGTGATTGCTGCAAAAAGGGGAAGAACTCTAACCTAAGTTTCATTGGATTTGTGAAGGTTTTGTGTTTATATATTGCTTATGATTGATGTACACATTCATTGGCATGTATTTGGAGTCAACGAGAGTTGGGTGATGAATTCAAGCCACCTCTTGTATAAACCCAATTTGCTTCTATGAAAATAGGGAAAATTAGGGGTTTAAGATACTAATTGTGCTTGAAGAACTTGGAGTTGATTCACCACGAAAGTGGGGCAATTCCTTGTTCTAATCCTTGTATATTTGCTCACATGAGTGACTTATAGACTAGGATTCTTACGTGCATTCCCGCTTGATTCTTGGTTATTTGTTTTCCCTAATCCCATAGGTTGTTAAAGCATCTAGATGATAATGTCCCCTAACTTGAGTCCTATTTCTTTATTTTGCATTTATCTCTTGTCCATATGTGTTAGTCTTAACATTTCCATAAACTTGTTGTTTGCATAGCTTCTTGTGTATTTCCTTATGCTAGTGCCTAGTTGCTTAAGATTGCATATTATGTGTCATAACCCCCAATCCCCTGAGGACGACATTTCACACTCGTACACTCACCATCACTCATTTTTGTTACATCACATATATAATATAAGTATGGAGGAATACAAAACTCATCTTTTCTCATAAACATTTTCACAACATAATATAGATATGGAGGAACTTATAGCATCATATAGTTTTACTCATCTCAAAGCATAGACTTTCTCGAAAATCATACTCAAAACACACACACACACACACACACACACACACACACACACATATATATATATATATATATAGGAGTGCATTAGTGCATTCAAGTGCGAACTACTCGCACAGGAAAGAAGTGAGAAAGCATGTCTAGATAAAAAACACTTATTTTTTTAAAAAATACGGTGGCATTTCTGTAAATAATTCAACAATGAAATGCAAGTAAAATGTATTACAAGTGCAAGTAGCAGTTTCATAGAGTAAACCTAAGTGCAAGTAAATTGAATTATTAGTGCAAGTAAAATGTATTACAAGTGCAAGTAAAATGTACACTGAGCATCAGCACTAAATGCACCTAACGTTATAACTAGTTGCACCTAACGTTATAATTAGGTGCACGCACGAATGTTAACAAGGTAAATTACTTGCACTTTTTACTTGCAAATTTGCACCAGCTACTTGCACTTATAACAAATTTACTCGTACCAGAGTTTGAGTTATTTACGAAAATGACACCGCGTCATTTCTTTAAAATTACACCTAATTCATTATTGATCTGGACACATGGATGGTTTTGACTAGTTCTTATTTCTCTCTTGGGTGAGAGTTCTCACCTGAGTGCGCTCATATATATAAAAAAATTTGTGGAAAAATATGGGCCATAGGATTAGAGTAGATAGACGGATTAGATCTAAGAAAATTAATTGATTAAAGAATCAATACTAGTGTTAGAGAGGGTAATTATGGGAATTCATTTAGATGCTAATTACGAATTTTTTTTTTGTTTTGGAGATTACACCATAATTAAGGAAGTGTAAGTATGGTAAGATTGGACTACCTAAGTGTGTGCGCATAATGAAAATTGTGTGTGCATGTTTGCGCATGAGTATGTACGGTGGGAAATGTTAGTGTGTGAATATGTGAACAAACTGTTTGATGCCAGTACTCATACAATAGGTGACTACCAATTGAGGGTTTGATGTTCCGGGTGTGTGCACGTTATTATTGATGTGTGTGCGCCAAGAGTTAAACCCATAGAATAGAGCCTTTACATAGGGAAAGTTGAAGAAGCAGTATTGTGTAGGGGTTGATTCGTCAAAAGAAATTTCTGTTAAAACGGAAAGTCTGTGACTCCCCGAGTGTCGGTCTCGAAGGAGGGACGTGGAGGTGTGTCAAGCGTTCAGGAGTTTACTTGATTGGATCATGCATAGGACTCAAGTGTGGTGAAGGGTGGATTTGTGAGTGAGAGTAGTGCATTTGGTTGGTTTGAGTGTAGAGAGTAGTAAAGTAAAAGTGATTTTGTGAATATGTAAAAGGGGTAGGGATTGGATAGTGTTCATGAATATTGCATAGTGGAGTGTCTAAGGTCAAGGATTAGGATTGCTAGGATATTGTCTATTCAAGAGTGTGTTGTCTTAGTCCTTTTCCACCTTTGTATACTAAGTCTTCTTTGACTTAGGAGTGCCTTCAAGCATCCAAAGTTCTAAGAGGAATTTTATCAAACACTTAAGCTACACACTATCCTACTATTCTTAAGAAGTCCATAGGAACTATGATTGTGTCAAGCTTCAAATCCTAACTCTAATCAAAGACATGAAAGAGTCAAGAGCTCAATCTCTCATCTTGATTATTTATTTTTTTGTTTTAGAGTGAAGTATTGTAATTATTGTAATTTTTGGAATTGTAATTTCATAGTTTGTATTGAGAGTTACAATATGTAAAAAAGAATATGGTTTTGTATTTTTTTTTTTTTAATTTTTTAAAGGGTATTCGCGTCTGTTGTACAAAGAACAGGCGCGGATACCCTTTTTTTTAAATATTTCGCCACCAAATTGCGACGGAATTGCGATGGAAAAAAATTCCGTTGCTGATACGCGACGGAGTATTTCCGTCGCGATTCCATCGCAAAATATCGCGAAGGAATAATTCCGTCGCAAAATTTCGCGACGGAATTTTTCCGTCGCAAATGAAGATACGACGAGCCGATACACGACGAAATTTCGCTGTTTCGCGACGGAATTTTTCCGTCGCGAATAGCGAATGTCATCAAAACAACAATCAATAGACAAGAATAGATAATCCATCAACGCAAACTCATAGATCCAAGATATAGAGATAAGATCATCACACAAACAATATTCAATCACACAATCCAAATCCCTAGACTAAACTAGCTACTCATAGTATGAAATGCAAACAAAAGCTAATTTAATCCAAGAATAAGATAGCTAAAATTATAGAAATGAAATAGAGAGCACCTAGAGAGAAGAAGATCTTCAATCCAAGCTTGTTGTCTTGCTACAATGGAGATTGATCTAATCTAAAAAGCTAAGAAAAATGGAGAAAGTTCTCCAAAGGAAAAACTAAGAAAAGGAAAACTAAATTTCTGGGATCCTCCTCTGAAAATTCATCAAAGGGGTTTAAATAGTCTCCCAAATGACAACCCTAGCTGAAATTCGCGCATCACCGTCTCCACGCCTCTCACACGCATGTGAGCGTTCGTGGGAAGCTTCTGGAAAGTTTTCACGCCTGCTCACACGCGTGTGGCCTTCCAGTTTGGTCCTCCGGGGCTCCGCTCTTGCCTGGTTTGCTCTTTAAGCTCAACTTTTGGTCCGATTTGCTCCCGAGGCTCCTGTTTTACTTCTTTTAAGCTAAAAGTAGCTTTTGTGCATCAGTTAGTGATTTTCAAGCATTTACGCACATAATTTACCAAGTAAGGGTGCTATAGACGCGATAAAACACCCTAAAATGTGCCTGAAATAAGGGTATCTCGGAGTCTTATCAAATTTTCCACACTTTGTTTCTTGCTTGTCCTCAAGTAAGACATTTTACTCTCTAAGCATATAAGTCTCCGAGATACTCTCTTATGCAAAACAAAGCTTTTGGCAAGTCAAAATGATGGGTGTCTAAGACTGTTGAAACGGGGGAAATCATTTGTGTTATCTACAAAGGATTTTGGTCAGATGTCAGTAACTCAAGAAATATTTTCGGGAAATAAAAACCTTTCGTAGATAAACAAGTAAAACAAGGGATCACACTCCTCGCACCATACGCAAGGATGCATTTCCGAAGTTTTGGTTCACCTTTTATTTAAATAGGGCCTCTAGCCGATTCCACTAGTGGGAACGATGTGCACTAGCTAATCAACTTTCCATCCTTATACGCCAAAGCCCAACGTAAATGTAAATGAGGGTAGGGGCATGGACCACTCACCGCTTTTGGCTTAGCGCGGTCCTCTTTCTTCTCACTTCCTAGGATAACGTCATCGAGCCACCCGACTTCACATGGAGATCCATGCTTTTTCGAAGGTCAGTGCAATGGGTACTCGAATCCTAGCAAAGCGGCTCACCTCAGCTCTATTTTCTCAATTCTTGGGATCTTTTTATGTGAACAACCGACTCCAGATAAAGCTTTTTGCTTACCGAAGACTATGGTTTAGACACAACCCAACAAATTGGCTTCCCTCAATTTTAAACTCTTTGGTGATTGCCCTTTTGCCTTTTCGACTTCTCCTCATGTCAACCCCTCATGCCTTTTTCTATTTAATGTTCAAGGGTTTTGTTTTCTCATTAAGCTCACCATTAGGCTCACCTTTTGCCCCATGCCCTACCAAGGTTAGTTCAATTCCGGGCCTCGCTAGTATTATCTTTCTCAAATTAAAGAGTGCACACTCCCACTTCGAGAGATCCTTGACTAAGGTCCTACGTAAATAAGAGGTGAACATCATGCAAGCAGGCAAGAATATAAATTTATTTGGCTCTAAACACTCTCATGGGTGCGAAAAGTAACTTCCTCAAAGATATTTCGAGAGTAAAAATTTTTGGGCATCCAATTAAAATTCTCCCTAGATAACACAAATAATAACTCTCTTTTCAAAACTACAAATGCACCCGCTTATCATTCCCAAGAGCTTCAACTTCTAATACTAAGCATGTAAGCATGTAAAGCACGAAGTGCGTCCTTTCCACACTTTAAAGTAAACATCGTCCTCGATGTTTCCATACGCACAGGGTAAAGGAACGAAACAGGGATTCTAAGGATAGACAAATAAAAATCCCTTTCCACACTTTGGAAATTGCTCTGGGATATAGGGTATGCATCAAACGATCCTATTAATCATGGTAAGCTCTAATATACTCATACACAAAGCTATAAATAAAATATTTCCACACTTTAAAGATCAAAACGGGGCTTAAAATTAGAAAAAGGATAAGAGGATAAACCAAGTATGCATCCCTCTTTCCACACTTTAGCTTCCAGCATAGGCCTGCTCCCGTTATAGATGCTCTATAAGAAATGGAGACATAACATACAAAAAGGGTTTTCGGAGTACTATTCAATTATTATAAGCTGATAGAAATATAAAAGCAATAAAGATAACAAAAACTTATGTAAGAAAGCATATAAATAAGTAGAATTATTCGAATAAAAATGCAGAAAGTAAAGAAGTTGGAGATTAAATAACATAAAGCGATAAAGATAAGTAAAGCATAGTAAAGAAATAAAGGAAATAAAAGTCAGAACCCCGCGCATAGGGATCCTAATGTTCAAATGGGGCTAGCAACCATAGTAACCACTGTCAAGGAACTCAGTATCAAATGTCAATAGATCAGGATCGAGAAAAAATCGTAGGAAGGCATCAGTCATCACCGAAGGGATGGAATTGCCTGTCGAATCTAGCTTCAAGAGCGGCAATTCTCCTATCATTATCCTCCACCGCCTGTCTCATGCGGTTGAGGTCTTTGGTGTGGACATCCTGTCTCGCGGAGATGGATGTGAAGTGACCTTCTTGCCATGTATGTTGCTCATGCCAAAAGTTCATTTGTTCCTCATACAGCTGTTTATGAAAATTTTGCGTCGTGGCCCAATCCATTGGAATAGGGCCTTGCTCCTGTGCAGCATCCTCCTCCTAATTCTCTTCCTCGTCCTCATCATCATCCTCATCAGAAGCCTCTAGATTAGGTGCATCATCACCTCCAAGCTTTAATTCAGCGGCAAAGAACTCACCCACGGAGAAAGAAATTGTGCAACCATCGGATCTCTCTCCCATCAACCGGTTCAGTAGACCCAACCCGATGCACAATTTAGTAACAAAAGGTCCAATAAACACAGTTTGAACCTTAGGCTTTTGCTGGGTCTAGAGCCACTTTCTAGCTTGAACGCCCATGTTGATGCGAACATCATTCTCCATGCACCACATGTAGGATAGATCCTGCTTGTATACCTTGTTGCGATTTGTGGTTCTACCTGAGAGATTTATAGCAAAGGCTAATCTGATAGCCTTCAGAGCATTTCGGGTGATGAGTTTTGCCTTCAAGTTTGAAGAGTTGTATGGGGCATTGTTTGTGATTCTTCTCCAATATTGTCTAGCAACTTCGTCTGAATCAAAATCTTCCTTGAAATCTCTGAAATATGGCATGGACACGCTCACTGCATCATGGAAACCGAGTGTAACACCCAAAGTGTTGACAGACATACAGTAGTGGTTGCCGAAAAGAGTGAATGAAATAGACTCTCTTGCATTGTTGACTTCCTTTCTAATTTCCAAGGTCGCCAAGAATTCATAAGTGACAGGCGCATAGGTGGGTCCTCTCCACTCAAACAGATAGCGGAGCTGTGGGTGCCTAAGAAGCCTATTTACTTCGTTCAAACAACCAAATTCTCTTAAAACATTATATTCGAAGTGACGGCCAAAAGAAAGCTGCTTTCCTTTATAGTTATCCACTGTTGCAAGTTGGATGGGTGTCAAGTGTCGTAATAACCTTGACCCCGGCTCTTGTATAGCCTGTTGAGCTGTAGCTTGTTGCCGTGTCCTTGATCGACTCGATTCTCCTATATCATGCTTTGATTTCTTCGCAATTTCCTTCAGCGTCCCATCCTACAAATTATAGAAATTAACATTCATGGTAATTGGCTTTGAATAAGTCACCATTATATTTGTGTAAAATTCCTTGTCAAGATAATGGATTTCAAACATATAGGGCTAAGAATTTTCGAAAATTTTGCCATAGTTTCCTCTATATTTTGGACAATTCTAGCATAAGAATATCAACAATATCATTCCATTATCACACACATGCATAAATTCATCATAAGATATATCAATTTGATAGTAAAATAAGAAGTCAACTATAAAAGTCAAGAATTTCAAAAAGTCAACTTCATCTTCTTCCCCAAATTCAAAATTAGGGTTTGAAATTGAAAATTCAATTTGGACAATGTAGCATGTGAAAATTCAAATTGATGGCATATAATAGTTCTACAACAAGTTTATTCATCAATTCAAGCATCAATTTCATAATTTAAACAAGAATTTTAACAAACCCATTTGTTCATCAATGGTGTTCACACTTGAAGCTCAATGTAACCATCAATAATGAAAGTAAACATCAAAGGATAGTTCTATGAAGCATTATAAACCAATTTAATCATTCAAAATATTCAAAATCATGCAAGGGAATGTAGAACAAATTTCACATTCAAGCTCTTCCAAACTCATGAATATTCAAGGATAAAGAGTTAAAAAGATGAAAAATTACCTTGATGTTGATGTTTTTGATCTTCTTTGAAGGTAAAAAGTAAGAGATATGTTCAAACCTTGAGTTTGGTTCTTCCTTGCGTGGAGAAGAGAAGAGAAAAATGGTGTTTTGGGGCAAAATGGCGTGGAGTGGCCGAACAAGGGTTTTAAATCCGTAGGGGGCTTCCACGCCGGTCACACTCGTGTGACCGTGCGTGGGAGCTCTCTGTCTCGCTCCCATGCATGGCTACACGCGTGTGAGCGTGCGTGGGAGGCTACTGCCTCGTTCCCACGCACGGCTACACACGTGTGAGCCTCGTGTAGGTCCACTGCATTGTTTTCTTCTGATTTTTGGCTTTTCCCTTCATACCTATGTCCAATTTAAGCCTTTCCAAATCAATTTTCAATCCCGATTCCTACAAGTTAGTTCTCAAAACATGGTTCCATTTGATTGTAGCAATTTATTAGAACAAAAACATTAAAAACGAAAGCATAAAAATAATGTAAAAACATATTATTAAAACCTTGGGTTGCCTCCCAAGTAGCGCCACGGTTTACGTCATTGGCTAGACGCATTATACCTTGGTTAAAATTCAACCATATTCCTTGGTAGTGGGTAGAAAGCATTTTGGTACCCACGTGTTCTTCCATGTAAGCTTATCATTCCTCCGCTTCGGTTTTGATTCCGCCTTTGATTTGACCTTTGCCCTTTCATCATCATTAGTTCCTTCTTTTGCTTTTTCCTTGTCATCATTTGTGGCTTGTCCCTCGAATCTCAGGGTAATTTCACCTGAACTAACATCTATTCGTGCACGACAAGTAGCCAGAAATGGTCTTCCAAGAATTAAGGATTCATGGAGATCATCATCACCCATCTTACAAACAATAAAATCGACAGGCACAAGAAATTTTCCTATTCTTACTAAAACATCTTCCGCTAAGCCTTCAGGATACCGTGTGGTTCCGTCAGCTAAACGTAGAGTCAGCCTCGTCGGTTTCAAACATGGTAAGTTCAATTTTTCAAAAAGATTTGAAGACATGACATTAATAGAAGCACCAAGATCAGCAAGAGATCAACAAAGCTCCAGGGTCACCCTTCTTTCTAGGGTTTCCCTCAGTTAAACAAGCCGAAGATTCTTGGCTTAAACAGGTAAAATTATCACAAATGTCATTCTCAAACAATTCACGACATTCTTTGCTATTGAAAAATTTTCGAATAAAAACATTAATTGTACCTTCTCGAGCTGTTTCTTTCTCTTTTGAACTTTTGATATTGTCTCGTGGTAGCTCCTTTTCTTTTGGGCATTCTTCCGAAGTGGTTTTCTCCTTGTGTTTCTTTCATTGATATGGTGCATGAACTGCTCGCATTCTTCAATTTGAGATTCGAACTATAAGAGGTAGTCTTGATTCTTTGGTCATCTACCTTACATTGACATGTTCCACATATAGCATCCATTGGATCACATTTCACATGTGTTTCTTCTTTGGCATCAATGGCGTTGACTCTCTCTTTCGGATTGTTCACAGTGTTACTCGAGAGTTGTCCGTAGTGTCGATCTGACATCATCTTAAACATTTGAGAAATTTGATTCTCAATTGTCTTCAGTGTGGCTTTAGACTCTTGTCAAAGATTAGAAATTTCTTGTCTAATCTCTTGAGTAATCTCTTGTTTCAGATTTGCCCGATCATTTTTCAGTTCCATGATCGTCCTTGTGAGTCTTTCATCTACTTCACGGATGTCATCCCTCCTTTATTGCGTAAAATCAAGTTGAGAGTTGTATTGTGACCTGAACTGGGTCATTTGATTTCCATGTCCTTGGTTTTTATTGTACATCAGTCTGTTCTTGTCATTCTGTCCATATGCAGGCTTGTTTCCATAGTTGTATTGTCTTTGCGCTTGATATCCATCATTGTTGCTATTGTTCCAACCCTCTCCCTGTTTCCAATTGTTGTTTGATCTTTGGTTTTGTCCATAAGCATTGAAGTTGGAGTTCCTTTGGTAATTTACCGCCTCAACTTGTTCATATGCAGACGGAGAAGTGCAAATATTGGTGTCATGAGGTCCTCCACAGATATTACAATAAAGTGCCAATGCCATGCAAGGCTTGGGCTTTCCTTCCAATTTTTCTACCATAGCCTGTAGCTTTTTGATTTCGTGATTCATTGCTTCGATTTTGGCCTCGCTCGCCACTCGATTATCAACTTCATAAATTCCTCCATGATCTCCTCTTCGATCATACCAACAGGATGTGTTCTTAGATATTCTCTCGATTAGTTCTTTAGCTTCTTGCAAAGATAGGGAGACAAAGGCACCGCTGGAGGATGAGTCAAGCAACATCTTTCCTTCATCTGTCAACCCTCCATAGAATGAGCTAATCATGTCCCATGGGTGCATCAGATCTTGTGGGCATTGCCTTTTAAGAACTTTGAATCTTCGCCAAGCCTCTCCCAAACTTTCAAGTCTTCCTTGTTTGAATTCTTGTATCAATCTTCTAATCCTCATAGTTTTTGTAATGGGAAAGAACTCGTTCATGAATTCACGATGCAACTGTTGCCACGTTCTGAAATGATTGTCGTCTTGGCTTTCCAACCATCGTGTTGCCTCTCCTATAACTGAAAATGGGAATAATTTGAGTCAAACTATTTCCTCGCTAACGCCTTCTTGTCTGTACACCCCACATGCTCGTATAAACCTTGTGATGTGTGCGTTGGGATCTTCAGATGATAATCACGAATATTGATTGTTCTGAACCAGTGTGAGAATAGTTGGATGCACGTGAAAGTTGACGTTCTCTATTGGGGGTACATAGATTGAGTTGTGCATGTTAAAATCCGGAGTCATGTAATCTGCAATTGATCTTTGTGGTTCTTGAGGATTTCCATAATATTCTTCTTCACGAATGTTCTCTTGGTTGTTTGCTCGGTTAGCTTGTGGTTCTTCAATAATTGGTTCTTCATGGTTAATTGGTACTTCTGGATTAATTGGAACTGAGGGTGGATTTGGTACGGTTGTGCCTCTTCCTTGTGGATTTCTTGTTGCGCTTGATGAATCCATTAGTGATCCTTGTGTATTTTTCCTTCTAGTTGCTCTATTAATTTCAGGAATGTAGGGTAGTAAACCTTGATTTCCTTTTGCTCGCGTGTGCATTCACCTAGTAAAATTATCAATGAAACGAAAATTTCCACAATTGACTAGAAGTAGTCAATTGGGTTAGTAGTAAAAACAAAAAAAAAACAAAACAAAATTAAGTGGAATGGATTAACATTTCTCAAATCTAGCATTCATGCAATCAAAGTAAACAAAAACATATGACAACCTGTTGTCCTCCCCGGCAACGGCGCCATTTTGAAGAAGCAGTATTGTGTAGGGGTTGATTCGTCAAAAGATATTTATGTTAAAACGGAAAGTCTGTGAGTCTCTGAGTGTCGGTCTCGAAGGAGGGACGTGGAGGTGTCTCAAGCGTTCAGGAGTTTACTTGATTGGATCATGCATAGGACTCGAGTGTGGTGAAGGGTGGATTTGTGAGTGAGAGTAGTGCATTTGGTTGGTTTGAGTGCAAGAGAGTAATAAAGTAAAAGTGATTTTGTGAATATGTAAAAGGGGTAGGGATTGGATAGTGTTCATGAATATTGCATAGTAGAGTGTCTAAGGTCAAGGATTAGGAATGCTAGGATATTGTCTATTCAAGAGTGTGTTGGCTTAGTCCTTTTCCACCTTTGTATACTAAGTCTTCTTTGACTTAGGAGTGCCTTCAAGCATCCAAAGTTCTAAGAGGAATTTTATTAAACACTTAAGCTACACACTATCCTACTGTTCTTAAGAAGTCCATAGGAACTATGATTGTGTCAAGCTTCAAATCCTAACTCTAATCAAAGACATGAAAGAGTCAAGAGCTCAATCTCTCATCTAGATTGGCCAAATCCAAACAAGATCTCATCAAAACAACAATCAATAAACAAGAATAGATAATCCATCAACGCAAACTCATAGATCCAAGATATAGAGATAAGATCATCACACAAACAATATTCAATCACCCAATCCAAATCCCTAGACTAAACTAGCTACTCATAGTATGAAATGCAAACAAAAGCTAATTTAATCCAAGAATAAGATAGCTAAAATTATAGAAATGAAATAGAGATCACCTAGAGAGAAGAAGATCTTCAATCCAAGCTTGTTGTCTTGCAACAATGGAGATTGATCTAATCTAAAAAGCTAAGAAAAATGGAGAAAGTTCTCCAAAGGAAAAACTAAGAAAAGGAAAACTAAATTTCTGGGATCCTCCTCTAAAATTCATCAAAGGGGTTTAAATAGTCTCCGAAATGACAACCTAGCTGAAATTCGCGCATCACCCGTCTCCACGCCTGTCACACGCGTGTGAGCGTGCGTGGGAAGCTTCTGGAAAGTTTTCACGCCTGCTCACACATGTGTGGCCTTCCAGTTTGGTCCTCCGGGGCTCTGCTCTTGCCTGGTTTGCTCTTTAAGCTGAACTTTTGGTCCTATTTGCTCCCGGGGCTCCTGTTTTACTTCTTCTAAGCTAAAAGTAGCTTTTGTGCATCAGTTAGCGATTTTCAAGCATTTACGCACATAATTTACCAAGTAAGGATGCTATAGACGCGATAAAACACCCTAAAATGTGCCTAAAATAAGGGTATCTCGGAGTCTTATCAAAAGTTTATTAAAATCATTAAATTGACTTAAATTGTGTGTTTAACAGTGACGTGGGAGTTGTGTTCTAATGGCTACAAATTGTGGTTTGTATTTTTTAATGCACAATGTTATGTGTTAATACAGAAGATGAATAGCGTGGACACATTGTTACAGTAATGATCCACACAGGTTATGTTAGGGGGAAGTAGTGTACACGCATGAACTGAAGGATGAATTACTACTAGGGAATCGAACACTACGCAACAGCTGATTTGGGCGGAATATAACAAGTTAGGAGTGCGACAGATGTTATACTGTTGGCGGAAATGAACGGTTTAGGAATGTGACGTACTCGATAAAAGTTGGGAGTAAATTGTCCAATATAAATTTGTATGGTCTGTAATACGTAGGCAAACGGGGGAAACACACAGCGACACTCATATTTACACGTAAATTGCATGTATTCTCAACAGTACAAAACACGTAATGCGTCAGCACACACTTGCATGCGACTGTGCACATAGATTGACATTAAAAAAAATGGGATTGTAATAACGAAAACCATAGTCTAAAAGGAATGAAATAAATTCAAAGTATTAGATAACCAAGGTATATACGACATTGCGCTGAAACCAAACAATTAGACTATAAAGATAGTGTGAATATAATTATAGATTGATAGAAGTATTCAACAACCTGAGCACAAAAAACAATCAGACCAAAAAATGGGAAATAACTAGTTTAGACAATTGCATGTAAGATCATCCAAAAAACCGTAGTGGAAAGTGCATGTTTACATAGTAGAAAGAGGAGCAGAGATAGACTGGTACGCCCGACATAGGTTCCGTGATTTGTGCGCATTGAAGTCCGACATTGTTAGTTCCTTCATGTACTGCAAATATGCAACCTAAGTTTGTGCAGCATTCTAGTGTCCCCCTTAAGAAGTCTACAATTCTACTTGGAGACTCGCTGGCCTATATATGTCTCCATGTGACGCATAAAATAAACTCCACAATTGGTCTTATTCTTTGAATCCGACAGGACATTTGCAACTGCTTAATAACGAAACCAGCACAAATAGCCGACCTCCCATGATTAATAAGTCTACAACTCAGAGAATATATCCTTCTACACAAAGAATTAAGGANAGAAATTGTTTAATGGTATTATGTCTACGACTCATATGTCTAGACTACCATACAACTCCATACTCAACCAATTTTTGAATTGACTATCGCAAAACAACAGCATTGGAGGTATGAGTTTTTCCAACTCAGAACATTCTCAACACGAATGGCATTACCATTCAACCTCTCGAGACACATGTGTCTTAAGGTTTTCAGCGTAGATTCCAGTAAGGATCTAGCTATCACGAGAATTTCAACTTTTTGACTGACTATCCCGACGCACATCAACCAAGTAGCCACTCATGGACTTAATCGTCCTTTAGATATCCGGTTAAGGTGCTATACTTTCCAAGTATGACTGGATATCACACGTAGTGCAGTCCAAAATTATAAGTACCATAGGTATCTCATAATTTTTCCACTATTGCCTTCTAGTGCGTAGCACTAGGGTTACTCGTATCACTACAGAGTTTATAAACCGCAGGCCAAATACAACACTTAGATACAATTGAACTTACCAAAAACCGCAGTCCAAGCCACTTGATTATCATCCTTTTCCAAGGAATTAATCAACACAATGAGATTGGCTTCACACGAGACCATCAGGTCTTCTCATGATTTTAATCCCGAAGATTTAAATTCGCCAATATCATATTTTTCATGTCAAATTTCCAATTTAACATGATCTTGGTAGATTTGATCACTCGATCATTTCTATCCACGATGAGTTTATCGTGTATAAACATATAGTAACGCCATCGTCTATTGTATGCCATACATAGACTTTTTGTCACTTTGTTTATACTAAACTCGTTGGTTTATCATTGTATGATCGAAACATCACGTGCCAATATTTCAGGCTTATTGTTTTTACCATACAAGGATTTTTCCAAGTTACACACTTTCTTTCATAGCGAGGTACCAACAGAGCCTTTAGGCCGTTCCTTGTCAATAAAAATAGTGGTTCATCCATTTGATGAAATTCCAAATCCCACGCAGTGGTTAAGGAGAGTGTCATCCTTATGGATTATTATTCTCACGAGAGAATACACATTAAAGTAATCAAGGCACTCGCAAGTAATCTTCAATTACTGGCCTGTCCTTATACTTCAATGAAATTAACCGATTTTATCTTCCAACCCGATGATCCACCTAGGATCCAAAGGTTTTACAACCTGGAGGAAGAGCAACCAGTTCCGAAGCATGATTCTCTATGACAGAATCTACTTCACCTTATAGCCTCTTTTTGGTACAAAACCAAATTGCACCCTTCGAACCAGCCATCACTAATCAGGAGATTAATTCTTAGAGTTTGTATTGGATTTAACTAGAAGTTAATTCCGTAAAATTCAGAATTATTCCCTGAATAGCTTAGCCGGTCACGAGAGGTGACTTTGTCCAATCACGAAAGGTAAGCTTATTTTACTTCTCATGGACATCCGTAGAAAACACAATTTCTACATCCATACGAGGCTTTATTTTCTAACAAGCCGTGTTAGAAAAC
>CM008341.1:12479368-12490034 GCA_002525835.2 Ipomoea batatas | reverse complement strand
AATATCCCATTTAACACTCTCTGGTAATAATCGTACTGTCGAGTCCTCCATGCATCCAAGCTACTACTAATCAAAGAAAGCACCAAGGACACACATTGCTGGAGACACCAATATAATCTATTGTGAGCAGAAAGGACAAGGGATGATCAATAAATGCATGATATGTAGGAATCAAACCTAACCTCTTCTGTTAAACTAAGATGAAATCTTTTCCTCAAGTTCTGTATTGTTCTTGGACCACCCTTGAAACAAGGGAAACCAGAATCCTAACATAAAACCAGAAGAGTAATAACATCAGAAAAACAACGAATAACTCATCTTGTCGAGACTCAGCAACACATGAGAGCTAAGCTTGAGTGTAGCTCAAAGATGAATCTATACATAATATTAACCTCTCCCCCATGAAGTATTTTTGTTTTGTAGGAATTACCTACTCTATAAATTATGCAAGTATTACTTATGTTTGATTTTTGTTGGACTAAGGTGAAGTTAAATTCAGTTACATTCACGTTATTATGGTAAATGATGAAATGACGAGTTAATACCCAATATAGTCCTCGACTATAGTGGTTTTACTCAATTTAGTCCTAAATGACTTTTTGTGCTCAATTTAGTCCTCGACTTTGATGGTTTTACCCAATTTAGTCCTTTGTTAAAAAATTCTGCTAGTTGACGCTTAGAAATAGGGTCCTAATGGTAATTTCTCATCCTTCGTCGCATTTGCTTCTTCCCCTTATTAAAATCCACGCAAAAATGTAAATCTTTATACCCAAATATATATTTACTCTGTATTTATTTATTTAGAGTTGAAGTTGATTTGGTATGAAAAATTTGCATTTTTGCGTTGATCAGAATAAGGGGAAGAATAAGGAATCATCCCAAATGGGATGAATGATGAGAAATTACCATTATGGACCTATTTCTAACAGTCAACTAACAAAATTTTTAACAAGAGGACTAAA
Organism: Ipomoea batatas; assembly: GCA_002525835.2. NCBI lineage: Eukaryota > Viridiplantae > Streptophyta > Magnoliopsida > Solanales > Convolvulaceae > Ipomoea > Ipomoea batatas. Next base: position 12,489,072 of record CM008341.1, on the reverse strand, counting down.
TTGTGTAAAACCATCAAAGTCGAGGACTAAATTAAGCACAAAAAGTCATTTAGGACTAAATTGAGTAAAACCACTATAATCGAGGACTATATTGGGTATTAACTCATGAAATGACCAACTTCCATGCCACTCATAATTTTATCCGACAAGAAAGTCCTTTCCAACAGGGAGATAAGAGCACTTAATCACACAAACTATATTGGTCCGCCTGAATCAATTCCTTCCCCCACACCCCTCTATGTGTAATCCAAAAAAATGCAAACTGACAATTATACCCTTGTCTATCATTCAATCTGAAATATGTTTAGCCCAGGTTGCCAATACCCTTCTCTATCAAATTTCCCTAATAAAGATCAATTCATCAAATGAAAACATTAGTCCTGATATGAGGTACTTAACAAGTTCCCCTAATCTATTAAATGAAAGCCTTTGCCTTGATACATCCATCAGAAAGTGAACAAAACTTTTTCTGTACATGGGCTCCAAAGACTTACATTATAAAATGATATCACAGAATGTGTAAAAGGAATCTCTTAGTATTACCTGCAACATCTCAACAAGAAGAATGATGCGTTCAGCATGCTTACGACATGTCAAGAAACCTTGGATACATAGAACCTGAAGACACATGTCAAAAAATACACACGACGACGAATATAGTTAACTGACAAGGGAAATTATTAAGTTTCATATCATAGAAAAAACATTTGAAGAAAAAAGTTACCTTGAAATAGTCAAAGAACTCGCTTGGAACTCCCTCAGCATCAGAATCCATGACCTGGCGCATTCATGAAATAATTTATGAGGTATTGGGGATAGTATATCACAATATCATGCAAAAACTCCAAATCTACAAAATAATGCCAAACCTCTAGAAGTTCACGAGTTAGCTTAAATGGAGCACTCTCAAAATTTACACCTCCAGGTGAATTGGACAGCATAAAGCCAAAATCAATGTGTATGATATGACCTTCTTCATCCAACAGGAGATTCCCATTATGCCTATCTTTTACCTAGAGGAAATAACAAGATCAGTAAAGAATAATGCAACACCTATTAAACACAAATAATTTTGCAAACAAGCTCTCCATCCACATCAAATCAAATTGATAAAAGCAGCCTTGAGATATAGCCAGTACTTGAACAAGATATATTTATTCACTTAATACATCCAATTGAAGAAAGAACTGATTCAGTTACATATACTTGAGAGAGAAAAAGTGATGTGATTTTACCTGTAGAAGGTAGCAAACCAGAGAATATCCAGCCATGCTTTCGACAAAGTTTCTCTGCATACGAAATTGCAATGCAGAAATGGAAAGGTTCAATTTAGAACTAGGAGTCCAGTGTCCCTGCCTTCTTTCAATAAAATTTTCTGCCTTCTGGCATGGAGAAATAAAGTACTACCATACAGTACATAATTTTGTAAAGCATAAAGTTTTCACTCAAACTACCTTAAAATAATAACTAAGGTGTCATTTTGGTTGGGGACTTTTGTATCCTACTATCAGATTTGATACCCATTACCGTAAAACGCATTACCCTTCTCTTCCCCTACTTTTGAAAAATGGAATAAAAAATGAAGGAAAAAAAAAGGTCATTGTCCATGCATTCAATATGGAACTTTAATATATACATATATGATATATGTATGTGTATGTGTGTATTATATATTTTTATTTATTAATTAATTAATTATTTATTTATTTTTATTCCAATTCCTATTTTCTACCAAACAAAGAGACTTCTTTTACTTAAACCCATTACATTTACCAATTATTTGATTCCGATTATGATTCCGATTCCAATGATTAAACCAAATGCCCCCTAAACCATTCTAAGATGTAAACTCTTATATTTTTGGATCTTGACACACTCAGCTTTCCTTTATTCCTTCTTTAATATGGAGTCAATTGTTATTTTTGAAACCAAACCATTTCCAAGATCCTTTAATATTGAGAACTCATAGCTAGTGGAGTCCAAAATTATATTACAAGACTGGTCAGTGGAATGCAATAATGCAAGTTTAATGAAAACGAAGTCCCATGCAGATGTGAAAAAGAAGGCAATCTTTAAGGGCAATAATTTGAAGGAGGTTAGTAATTTTCTTATCAATCCAGTTGTCCCATGTACTTAAAGAGCAACAGAAACTAGCATCTAAACTTCAATGCTGATTCTCTCAGCTTCTTGTACTTGTTATGGGTGGCATCTTCTATGTTGCCCAGTACATAATAAAATTCTATACTTGACTATTGAGGTTGGTCTTGATCAAAGAGCAAGATTTAAAGTTGATTTTGAATAATATTCACTCAAAATAAGATACATAACTATAGTTTAGATACAAAAGAAAAGTGTTTACACAGAATACTCTGACATCTTTCCAAAAGAAGGAGAAATGAATTTAGTAGGGGCGTATATTAAAAAAAAAAATCACATTGAAATAATAGAATAAAAGGCAATGGGCTGTTGGTGGGTGACCTCTATTTCTTTTGATTTTAGAAATATTTCTTTTTGGTGAATTGGTTTTAGCAATAAATCAATGTGTGGGTGTGTGGGTGTGCGCGAACCTACAAAGAAAGTGGTAGTTTTCTCAAATTATAAATACGTTCCACCAGAAGCAAATCTGGAATTAGCAAGAGTTCTATCACAGTAATGCTGATGTTGTACTCGTTGATTAAGTATTAATTACTTCTATTCTCATTCAAGAAACATTTAAAAATATATTTGGTGAGAATATTACATTCCTGTTTAGGGGAAAGCAAATTTTACCACACTGTTGACCAATGACATTATAGGAGAGCATAAACATGTACATTGATAAAGAATCTAATCAAGCATAAGCAAATGTTAAAAGCAGTTATCAATTGCAACTTAAGAGCCATTACCTGGGCAAGCTTAAAAGTTGGAGAATTTTCTTGATACTTGGCAACAAAAAAATCTCGTAGACTTGTTATATTAGAAAACCTATTTTTTATAGAATGAATTGAGGCCTGGAAAACAGTTAAAATGACATCAACGAGTAATATACAGAACATATACTAAAACTCTAAAAGCATTTTAAGTGTAATAATAATAATTATAATAATAATAATAATAATAATAATAATAATAATAATACTAGTTACCGTATCTGGTATAGTTTCAATTAGTGCTGTGTAAGATGATGTAACAAGGACTTCATATGGACGCAACCAGAGAGGAAGACCAGCTTCCTGGAATATATCTGACATTTGTAATTTTTAAAAATATGTAAAACAATGATCAACAGTCTTCTAATGAAGTATGAATTCGTACCAGATTGACCTTTTAATACTAGGTAACAAATAAAAGTGAAATGTGAAAGAAATGAACAGATAAAGGAAAATATGGCAGAAGAAAAATTCTTAAGCCTTCTCTTAAAGTACAAAATAAGAAGGCTTTAACTAATTAAACTAATACTTTTAACAATGTAATAACCTTAATAGATACATAAATTCACCAGACAATCCAATAAATAGCAAAGGTAGGTGATAATGAAAACCTAACGAAAAGTAAAGATCACTAAAAAGAAAAACACAACGAGCTCATTCAGATGCCTACCATAAAAGTGGGAAATAAGTTGAACAGCAAGATGCTCCTGTCTACAGTCATCACCGCTCTTTACAATGACCTATGTCAAATAAAAAAAGGGGAAAAAATGTTACCTGCTAGATACAATAGATAGGGCATACTGATTTAATAACCAGAAAAACTAAGGAAATGAGTAAATAAAGTGATGCAATCAAGCAATTCCTTTAGGAGTAAAGAAAAATTAAACAGGAAACATATACCAGGAATTCCCCAAAAAAGTATGAACAGGGGCATAAGACCAAACCTCTTCAGAAGAAAAGGAGAGAATGGCTACCTACCCACCACCCCAAAACCCAAAAAGAAAAAGAAAAAAAATCCAAGGAAAACAATGAAAGTTGTCAAAATCTAAAAGCACAAAGCTTAAGTAGTCACCACCATAAATCGAGAAGGCCTGCCATTAGAACTATGTTCCATCTCCTTAAGTCCTTAAGAATGGACAAGTGGATTATGTTCTCATGAATTTCCTTCAGAAATCAGGGAGCACAAGATTTCCATAATAAACTATGAACTATTATTATTATTAATAAACCAAGAATGATAACAATAAATTATTTCTAATACCAGGTATTGCTGATTAAATGCAAACTTCTAGCTCTCTTGTATCTCGTATCAGAATTGGCACCACCATCATCCTCCATCTATTGTCCCCCAAAGAATCCTGCCAGAGGTACTATTGCTTGTAACAAAGCATCTGAACCATCTTCTACAAAGTGCATCTAGTACTTCCCCAACTTAGAGAACTTCGTTTTCTGTAAGACTTCAATTCCCTATTAATGTCTCTTGGAAGCTTATGGCTCTTAGAAAAATCATTGTATCCCACTATTCCCTCACTACCACAATTATGTCCACATTCTCTGAAGCACTAAATCAGATGCATAACAAAGTTTGAGACCTGGCACCTAGAAAGACTCCCTATATCTGGTGCGTTAAACACTATGCAATTCAGGTAAATACATAGGAGGCTACCCATAAATAAGACAGCACTGCATTAACCATAATTGTATCAAAGTGCTGCGAAGCCTTAAAACCTAGCCCAAGAGGTGCCAAAAACTAAGAAAAAACAAAGTAGATGTCTAAGGTTCTATATCTGATGCATGAAACACTCAGTGGTTCAGGTAAATATGTTACACTGCCCAACTATTAGACAGCACCACATTAACAATTATCATATTAAAGACGTGGCAAGGCCGAAAAACCAAGACACCAAAACTTAAAGAAAAATAATTGATGGTCAAATCTAGGCCATATTGTATAAACAATACATTTTACCACCACATTACTAGTTGCGTTTCGCTTTAAGTTTCCAAGCATGCAGTATACAGTTTTTTTTTTGAAAACTGTATAGTTTTCAGTATACAGTTTTTACTAACCTATTGAGTCAACATAAAGCATAATTGTTTCCTCCATCCAAAACAGAATCTTTAACCAATGAAAGTAATAAAGCAAACAGACTACTTTATGGTACATCATTTTGTCAATAGGTCTGAAAATAATTAGAACAAGTGAGCAACAATTGTAAGGTTGGACTTTCTTAGCAATTTTATTCTTCCACCATTTGTTTTAAAACCTTTTGGCAGAGGGTGGAGAAGAGGTGATGGTATGAAGCTATATTGACTCCAAGAGAAAGGCAGAACCCCTGTTTTTAGTAAATTAGTACTTTCAAAATTCACACACACACACACACACACGGCACACCAGCTGACCAGCATCCCATGGTAAACAAAACATATGAGCTTATAACATTTTAAACTTACAGATCGCAAGTCCCAGCCAGGTAGTTTCCCATATACAGAGGCTTTACGTATTCTCTCCTTCTTTACCTCCCAAAGTTCACCAGATAGTGCATCACATGCGTTGGGAAGACCACCATTAGGAACCTGTTTTTAGCTCACCCCATTACATACAAAACTTGAATCTATTCTATTCACCTTTATAAAAGACAAATACTCAGCAAGTCCTTACCTTTGGCTGTGCATCAGAATCCTGACCAGCTCCTTTCAGAGGGAGTCCAGGAGGTGCTTCTCCTTTTAATGCAGCTGCCTGTAATAGGAAATATGCTCAAAGTTCATCACATGGAACTATGGAAGCAAGTTACATATGTTCAAATTTGTGAGCACTAAAAGGCTACATATCCTTCAGAGAGAAATATCTAAAGTATAAAAAATAAAAATAAAAATAAAAAAGATTGAAAAAGATTTTAATAAATAAGGAGCAGAAAAATAAATATCTCAGGCTTAATTTTATATATAAAGCAGCAACTACGCCCAAGAGTAAGCTCATTAAAACACAAGGGAAATTGTCTACCAATAAAAGCAGAACATAGCATCTAAATACCAAAAAATCAAAGATATTGCACTCAGAGAAAAAGCTTCTACTATTCTAGCTTGTTATCAACATTTCCCATTTCAGAATGCTAATGGGCCCCTAATGGCATAACAGAATAACAAAAGCATAGTTCACTCACAACTTGATCTCACATGCAGTTAGGCTTCAACTTCTACAAAGAAATCAGTCCCATAATATCCTCTACTCCGTATTACAAATATAGAGTTATACAGAAATACTAGGAGGCCCTAACAGAAAATGCAATTCATGCACAACAGTCTTCACCTCCTAACGCAGTAACCAGTAGTCATGAAATAGAATTACTAGTAAGCAAGAGGAGGACCCTAACACTTGCGGTCATAATCTCACTTGAGTATTACAAGTTTACAACAATCATTACATAAAGGCTCAACTATTTACAAGTTACAACTAGCAGGATGGTAAAAACCCAAGAGAAATCAACTTATGAAAACCAACAATGAAGATGTGAAAAGGCAATTATGACTTTGTTTAAAGCACAATTCAAATACACATTACGAATTTATATATACAAATTCTAGTTAAAAGAAGCCAAATACTTATGCAGTGCCATATGCACACCAATTCACCAAACACAGTTCTATAATGAGACCTAACAAATTAGTTTAAGGAAGAGCTTCATTAATCATTATCAACATTGAATAGAATAAAGCTCATGTAAATACATGACTGATTTTTTCTTTATATATATATATATATATATATATATATGTTAGAGAGGGAGGGGGAAGTCCAGACAAATGCAAGAAAAGCAGGTCAGAAGGTTACCTTAACTTCCTCAATAGCTACAGTACTTGGAACACGGCGATGCTCCTTCCGACGCGGTGGTTCTTGATCCACTATATCATCCATACTAACTCCAGGCTCTGATGTCAAAGTGACCCTCACCCATTCCAAACCACAGTCATCCATTGACTTTGATGCATGTGGTCCAATCTCTTTGTTTTGCTTATAAAAATCAGTCATACAGTCTGATTGCATCTCCAAAGAAAGATTAACGCGAACAAATTTTACTTTAGCCTCCCTGAACTGAGTCATCGCTTGGTCAATTGCTTGGGAAGTAGATCTTGACATCCTACTATCATAACTACTGTGATACATATCGTGTCCATTCCACACAGGACAAGCCCAAGGAGGTGGCTTTTGTAAGAAAACATCTCCATTTGCCAGGGGAATCCCTCCCTTTGAAAGCTTTTGCATGTTTGGAGCATCTTTCAAACTGCTTGTTACACAACAAAAATAAAGAAAATATAGGTCAAAATTGGAATGCACGCAAATGGAACCTATTAACATAATTAAAATATCAATGTCCATGCTTCCTTCAAATGGTTAATGGTGTTTCAACTGCTTACCTAGATGTTTCACACTTCAATACTTCAACACAGATCAAATAGGGAGCTTTTTCCCTAGAATTCAGGAGAACAGCTTCATCTTCAGGTATATGAACAACACGATACATTCCCTTTCCCATTGGGAAACACACGCCTGCGACATAATCAAAGAAAACTAGAATGAGAGAATAAAACAGAAAGTTGCAAATGGTAAGTGATAAGTCCAAGATGCTATTGCAAGTATATAAATGACAGTAGAAAACAAGGAAACCATAAAACAATGAGAAAAATTCAGTAACAAGCAAATTCCAGATGACTTCCCAGGTGCCACAGAATATAACTAGGTAAGTTCAATTTCAACATCATGATGATGATGATGATGATGATGATGATGAAAATAATAATAATAATAATCTAAAGAACAGACCCTTGCACAAGGCACCCAAATTATCCAGCGTCTTTGATACACAACATTGTTTTCAGTGTTCAGATAGGCTATTTTACATTCTGAACCCCGTAACAGTCAATGGATAAGGTCATGACTACCACACACCAAACGTCCAAACCATTCATCATAAATCATAAATAAAATAAATAATAAATACAGAGTAAATAAAAACCCCTACAGTGAAGGGGGAAAAAAGTAAAAAGAAATACAACTCGAGGAAAATAGTCCACTTAAATTTTGATCCATTTTCCCCCATTCAAATTTAAACATATAGAAGTTTAAGAAACTAAGAGATAACATAATTAAAGCAGCAGTATATCCTGAATAAGACAAATACTTTGGAGCTATTTGATAAATAAATCAAAGATTTTAGACCAATCAGAAGAATTAATACCTCCACTATTTTGAGCAGTAGCTACATGTGCATTGATCTCACCAAGTGACTAGAATTACAAAGGCAACAAGGTAAGTGATACTGTTCATGAAAATACATAGTTGCATACTAAAGGAAATTTCAACAAAGCAGGTGGAACTACCTCACATAGAGCACTTTTACGATCTTCAATGGGAAAAACATCTACCAAGCCATAAGAAGTATCGCATAATGATTGCACAAATTCAAGGGATTCATGGTATGCCCCTTTCCTGATTTGTGACACACCATTATTTGGAAGTGGAGGTTTAGAAGTTGGCTTATCATGCTGCTTTGGTGAGCCAGGACGTTTCTGCCAAATGGAAAAGGAGTCACAATGATATGATAAGTTACCATTTTACTATTTATCGACCAATAGCTCGTGTGTAAACATATAGGCTCTATTTACAGAGTTTATTTAGGAGCTTATAGCTTATTTTAAACTACTAATAAGCTATAAGCTTTGTTTGGTAATGTTCCTAAAATAAGCTAGTAGCTTCCTAACTTTTTTCCATCTTTATCCTTATTATTTTAAATAAATGACATCATTTACCCTCCCAATTAAAACCCTTTTGGCCTTTTCTTTTCTCCTATATTTTTATTCATCCTCTTCCACAATGTATCATATTCCTATTACTTTAACACAAATAAAGGATATCCAAATAGACAAGGATATTTGGGATGCTAGATCATGATTATGCTAATAGTTTCATTTCAAAATGTTAAAATTTAATATGCAAACAAACCTATTTAAATTTTATGAAGATGTCCTTGTCTTTTTACATTTATTAGCTTATCAAAAAGCTAATTTTACCAAACACTTTTAAGCATATCAGCTAGCTTATAGCTTTTCAATTTTCAGCTTATAGCTTATAGCTTTTCAACTTTCAGCTGCCTTTTCAGCTAGGTTTGCCAAACATAGCCATAATAGGAAATAGAAGATTTATCAAAACGTCTTTCCTGAAGTATAGAACTAAATGACACATTCTTCATCAAGCAACTTTACTGTTGCTAATCAAAGATCTAATTATCAAGGTAATAATAATAAAAATACACACCATAGATGAACAATACCAATGCACATGATTAATGAGAACAAACCCATCTTACATACTTACATACTGTTTCTCTTGATTTTAAAATTTCATTTCCTTTCTCAATCACCCCCACCTTAGATAAAGCATACGAAAGGAAGATAGGCTAAAGCCTTTAACAATGCACAACAAAGGACATGTATCCCACCCTGATTTTAATTATTTTTATTTCGTTATTTCTTATTCTTTGAACAAAGTATTTCATCTATGAACACAAAGGAACAGTAGAAACTGCATTTGGAATTTTTCAAGATAGAAAATTTTACCTACCTCTTTGTTCCTTTTTGATCCAAAAAGCTCAGAGTCTTCTACTGATCGGTCACGATCTTTAAACAGCTTACGAAAAAAATTCTCAGTTCCAGGACTGCTCTCATGCAAATTTCCACTGATATTGTTTTCATTCGCTGATGAAACTTTGGAATCCTCAGGATGCACGCGAAACAAAC
>CM008341.1:12408487-12419885 GCA_002525835.2 Ipomoea batatas | reverse complement strand
TTTTTTTTTTTTTTTTGGCTTATGAGTGTTTATGTATACCCTCATCTCGAACAGATATAGATGCTCCACTTTTAATTTATGAAATTTGAGTTCCTGTTTTAAGTTCTAAAATTTTCTCCACTTATTTTTTGAAAGTTTTTTAATTAAACTTTTAAATATAATAGATTTTGAGTTTATGTTAAGGTGTATTTGGTTCGAATAAGAGAATCAGAATCGGAATGAGAATCAAATATTTAGTAATAGTAATGAATTTTCGTAACAGTATTTTGCATGTTTTGCAATAGAGTAAAATTAAAATGATTACTGAGGTTGATGTGTGGTTATATATGAATATGATAAGCTCCAAATACTCCAACCTTTGCTTTAGTGTTATTTCGTCTGTTCGTAGCAACAGTTCGCGAAATCCATATCCTCAACAGTTCGTTACAATTCGTGGACGGAATTCATCGCAGCAGTTCGAGGAAGCCGCTTGCGGTTCGCCAACAAAGTCGACCGTCGCCATCCGAATCGTTCTTGCTGCTCTGAACCTATCTTTCGTACAAAATTAATAAAAAGGAAAGGGAACATTATTATTATTTTTTTTAATACTATTGACCCTGTTACATGTAGTATCTGTCCATATACTTTCTCAACCTACTGAAGCCCAACAAAGTCAACATTGCCCCCACTGAGGCTTGAACCCATGACCTCTCACTTGGGAGAATCACTTCATGCCGCTTGACCACAAGGCCTTTGGCGAAAGGGAACATTATTAGAGCATCCCCAATTGTCAAGGTTTTTTTGTTGGTTTTTAGGAAGCTAAGTAGGAGAAAGAAACTAGAAGATAAAAGGAACTGGAAAAATTATGACAAAAAAAAAAAAAAAAAAAAAAAAAAAAAANTTCAATGTCATAACTTCAAACTCATCTCCTCAAAAGCTAGTCTTGTGAGCATTTCTACTCAAACTCAAGGAGATACCATTAATGTCCTACTCAGTGACTTAAACAAAGATGTGTATGCATGATTGCTTTCCTATTTAATATTCCGTAGCATTTACGCCAGTTATATACTGGTTAGATGCAACGACTCTGGAGAATTAATCATAATAATGCTATAAAATAGGCAAATCAGAAAACAGATTGATTATCATTATGCATATGTTGTCATGTCATTAAAGTCATTGTTGTATAGCTAATATAAGCAAGAAAATTCCAGCCTGCAGAGTAAGTCAATAATGATGTCGTGTGTAGCATTTTCATTTTGTATTAATGTCATTTTCTCCCTCACCTTCATTTTGTATTAATGTCATTTTCTGTTAGGGTCTTCCGATTCCTGATATAATAATAATAATTGACTTGATTTCTCATCTCACCTTTCTTGATAGATTTTTCTTGACAAAAAGACTAAGAACAGTTCATGTTTCAGCTTATAGTTGAGACTTTCAGCTTCTATCATGTTTCACAGAATCATCCCATCTCTTGATATCATGGCCGTTCTAGCAGCTATTCTTGTGCTTATATTTCTACTTCCTGAAACTGCCATAGCTCAGCCAAAACAACCTATTTCAATACCATTAGGCTCTTATCTTCATCCCACTTCTGAACCCACTGCATGGTACTCTCCTTCTCGTAGATTTGCATTCGGATTTTTCCCAGAGGGAATGGGTTTCAAGGTAGGAATTTGGCTGGTGAACGGTCCCAACAACAACACTGTTGTGTGGTGTGCCCATCGAGACGATCCAGGAATATCTTCTGATGCCACTCTGGAATTTGTTGATGGTAAAATTCTGTTAAAAACGGGGCAATCAAAGCAGAAAATCATTGATCCAGAATCTGCTTATTCTGCCTCCATGCTTGACTCTGGAAACTTTGTGGTTTACAATCAAGATTCTGACATCATCTGGGAGAGTTCCAGAGTAACAACTGATACAATTTTAGGTGGGCAGAATCTCTCTATTGGGGGGGAACTGATTCCTGGTATCTCTTCCACTAATCACTCTTCTGGCCGTTTTCGCCTTGAGATGCAGATTGATGGGAATCTTGTGGCATATCCTATGAACCTAGGCCAAGCAGTAGACGCATACTGGGCTTCTCAAACTTGCTGCAACGGTAAAATGCATCTCGTTCTTAATTCCAATGGCAGCATGCTAGTGGTTCATGACTCTGGTGCTTCACTAACTAGAGAATTACACAGTTCCTCTGTGCCAAACAATGATACTATATACCGAGCAACATTTGATTATGATGGGAACTTTCGACTATATTCTCACAGCTTTAGTTCTGATGGGAATTTCAACATGAAAATAGAGTGGCAAGCAATAGACAATGTGTGTGATATAAAGGGGTTTTGTGGCCTGAATAGCTACTGCGGTATGAAGGATAATGCACCCTATTGCATTTGTCTACCTGGAACAACTTACATAGATAAAGACCAAAACTTTGGTGGTTGTGAAAGGGATTTTACCCGAGGGAAGTGCATTGCTGGGAAAGAAGATGCCAGTGTTTTCAGAATAACTGCTGCTACGAATTTGACTTGGCAGGATCCTCCCTACTTTGTGACATCAGTTCTTGGAAAAGAAGATTGCAGCAAGTCTTGTTCAGAAGACTGTGATTGTGATGCAGCTCTCTACGATGGATCCAGCCGTTGCACAAAGCATAAGCTGCCACTAAGGTATGTCAAAAGTGATGCAGAAGGTTCAGACACTGCTTTCTTCAAAGTGAGTAATGCAATCACAAGAAGCATTGAGAAGGATCATGTGAAACTACCTTGGTTGCTAATCCTGGTTATTAGTCTGGGTTCGGTTGCATATTATGGTGCTGCTGTTGCATTTGCGAGCTATTTCATCTTTAAGTTTTGCATTTTGCAGTATAGAAAGCAATTGCAGACAGGAAATAAAGGCTTAACCAAAGAATTCATCCTTCGAACATGTACTTACAGAGAGCTAAAAAGGGCAACAAATGGCTTCAAGGAGGAGTTGGGAAAGGGTTCTTTTGGAGCAGTGTACAGAGGAAGCTTTGATAAGGGTAAAACACTTGTGGCAGTGAAGAGACTGGAAAAGGTGGTAGAAGAAGGAGAGAGGGAATTCCGGGCTGAAATGAGGGCCATTGGCAGAACTCGTCACAAGAATCTGGTGCGTCTGATTGGATACTGTGCTGAAGGATCTAAAAGGCTTCTGGTATATGAATACATGAGCAATGGTTGCCTCGCAAATCTTCTTTTCAAAGCAAAACAACGCCCTGATTGGACTGAAAGATCGAGAATTGCACTGAATGTGGCCAGAGGGATTCACTATCTCCACGACGAATGTGAAGCTCCCATTATTCACTGTGATATAAAGCCACAGAACATCTTGCTAGACGATTCCGGGACAGCTAAGATCTCTGATTTTGGGCTGGCAAAACTTCTGATGCCAGACCAAACAAGAACCTTCACCGGTGTGAGAGGGACTAGAGGATATTTAGCTCCAGAATGGCAAACAAATGCCCCTATTTCTGTAAAAGTTGACATCTACAGCTATGGGATAGTCCTGCTAGAAATCATATGCTGTAGAAGAAACATAGAAGTGTTTAATGTATCAAAAATAGAAGAGATTCAGCTGTGTGTATGGGCTTACCAATGCCTCGTCACAATGGAGTTGGACACACTCGTTAAGGGTGAAGAAGTAGACAGGAATGCCTTGCAAAGAATGGTAGCAGTAGCCATCTGGCGCATCCAAGATGAGCCCGCTCTTCGCCCTTCCATGAAGCGGGTCTTACAGATGTTGGAGGGGCTGAAAGAAGTCCCAATCCCTCCATGCCCCTCAGCCTGCAACTCCTAAATACAAAGAATTGTTGCCATCTTGTCCTTTTTTCAAGAACTTTCCTTGTAGCATGAAGCATGTTTGGTTTGTTAGGTTTAAGGACATTACTTTGTAATGCCAATAAGATATGGATTCTATGTGTTGTGAGATTAATGTACATTTTAACTATTTCATATTAGATGTTTGATCAGTTAGTTACATTAGCAATTTAAATAGTGATTAATTATTTACTGTGAGTTCTTAACTTATTATAATGGCATTGTTTCTAGGAGTAATTCATGGTTCTCCAGTCTCCTGAAGGAAGAATATTAACCAATCAAATATATTCAATTTCATAGGGAACGACGGCGAGATTTGATCTGAAAGAGAGTGAGTATTCACCGAATCTCCCCCGACCTCCTCCAATAACAAATCTCCATTAAACTTGAATACCTAATGGCAACCGCCCCTAATCACTGTAAAACGAAAGCCGCCACGGAACCAGCAATTGATATAGAATTTTCAGCATTGAAATGAAATATAAACTAAAGAAAATCGCACACAGAAATGAATCGGTTAGAAACAGAATAATGCTAGTACGCTACCTTTTTCTCTCCTAAGCCAATGTGCCTATTCTGCAGTCGGATGAACTGTTGATTCAGATCATCAACTTCAGTAGCAGCGGAGCTTCTCTTTCTTCGATCACTCACTTTTCTCTCTGCAATTCGCCACTACGGTAGAGAGGGAAACAGAGGCATTTGGCGCGAGCAGAGTGACATGTCACTCCATATTGTTGACATAAAGTATATATATATATATATATATATAGGATTTGGATCCAGTGAGATCACCTTAGTTAGACGAGATCATGAGATTCAATCTTGGTCATTTATTTTTTGATTTAACGGGTTAGATTGAATGTGTGCTTTTTTAACATNAAAGGTTGATGGGGGCTAAAAAAAAAAGAAAAAAAAAGTGAGGACTAATATAAGTATGTGAAGTATGTAAGACCAGTTAATGATTGATATATTCCAAATTACATGGATGACGGAAGTCTTACTATAATTTAACTTGATCTATTATTATTATTATTATTATTATTATTATTATTATTAAAATGTATTTTTAGATTTCCAAAAAAAAAAAAATGTATTTTTAGAAAGATTTGATTGGTGGTGGGAGCGTAGGATGAAGGAGTTAAGTGCGCATGCAAGCTAAGGTAGGAAGTTGGCCGGCGAAATCTCCCAATATTAAATCACTCTCCCATCGCTTTCCAATTTAGTATGAAGAATATGACGTCAAATGAAGAGCTGAAAACCACGTCTCCTTATTTTATTTTCTGTTGACGATGTAATGTATGTGTTAACTCATTGAATAAAATGAGTTGCAATTTTTTTTTTTTCATTTCGCATTTTTAAAAGTATAGTAAGCATTTTGTTGTGGTTCAATAATTAATCTATTGATCGATGAGAAATTTGTAGAAATTTTCTATGCATAGGACCTAAATTCTCTAGGAAACGCGTTAAAATTTGTATACTTGATTGAGAATATAATGATCATGATGAGTAATCATAGGCATCCAGCTTGTAACAAAATGCTCTCTTTTAGTCTCTAGAAGGTGAAAATAAGAATATGTTATGTTTGATGTAAACATCACTTTGTTGACCGTTAAAAGAAAATACTCTAAAATAATATGGCAATTTGTTCATTTTTAAGTACTCAACTGATTGTCAAATTGACAATTAGGTCATTTCCATCCATCATTATATCAAAGAAAACTTCATCTCTAGGGAAAAAGAAAAAAAAATCAAACATCATCACTCATCATTTTCATTTATAGTCAAACTATATATGATGTTATAACACGACAAAAACAAACTTTTTAGCCCGCAGAGTTTTTAACAACGCCTTACATCAGGAATCAAATTCATCACTTGATTAAGAACTTTAGGAATTCAATCTACATCACAATAATTTAAAAACCAGGGTTGAAAAATAGCTATGCGCTTCTCAGGCGCCCATGTATTTTTTTTAAAAAACAATTGTTTAAATTTTTTAAATTTTAACACTTGATAATTATAAATTATTTAATACTTTAATAGTTAATACTAAAATATTAAATATTAACTTAAAAAAACATCTAGAGTTTGAACAATTTAGGATTATTTCGCTAAAAATGATGTCATTATTGAGTGAAATAATTTATTTTTTTTTTAAAAAAAAAGAGAACAATAGTTAATCGGCCAACTAGACATCCTAGTCAATAGGAAGCCTAGCTAGGGGATTAGTGCCTTGGTGGCGCTTAGGCGGCCTAGTCGGCTGCCTAGTCGCGCGCCCGCCTAGACCACTGATTATGGTGATACACTCTATACAGTCGGCCGGCACCTAGGCAAGATTTTTGCAACACTAATAAAAACTAAAGCTATACCATACTAACATAGTTACAAAGTGATTAAACGTGTAAATCTCCTTAATTATCTATCTGATCTATAGATTCTTGAAATCCTTATGCATTTATGCTAGCTAAACTATTTTAAATTAAAAATATAATAATATCAACAGTCATATATATAACATATTATTGAGGTAAGATTAATTTGAACCTAAAAATTCAACTCAAATTTAAAAAATAATAATAATAACAACAACATTGGGTGACATTTTTAATCATTTTTAGAGAGATATTATTGAATTGGTAGAAGAGTTGGGGTGAAAGAGATGTGATATGCATAGAGAGTTAAAGTACGCATGCAAGGATTGCAAGCTAGGAAGGTGGCCGGCGATACCTCTAAATATATAAATCACTCTCCTATTGCTTTCCATAAAAAGTGTTTTTTTTTTTTTTTAAATTTTAACACAATGACATAAGATTCAAAAGTTTAATTTCACAAAAATTATTAGCCTCTCCACATAGAATTCGTCATCAATAATTTTAAATTATAAATTTTATGTGAAATTCTTAAGTTAAGTTCGATCAATTTATCAAAACATATTTTTAAGATCGTACTTTTTTGTGTGAAATTCTTAAATTAAATTAGTCTAATTAGTATAGTATGCGATCCGATTATTCCACACACATATATATTGCACCAATTCTTGTAAAAAGTTTCTATACACCAAATAGTACTTTAAAATCTATATAGGAAATTAGGAATTGACTTTTCTATAGATGTGTAGGATATTACATGTCCAACATGTGGTGAAAAGCTATCTCATAGCCTCAAACAAGTAAAAATGATAATGACCCTGTTTGGTAAATAATTAGCCTATCAGTTAATTTTGACTTATTTGATCACTATTAGTTGTTTGGTTAATAAGTTTTTTGTAACTCCAAAATGCTAAAATTCAAAAGGCTACTCAAAGCAGCCTTTTCAATTAGCTTTTTGAGAAAAAAAATTATACCAAACAACTATCAGCTAACAACTAATTTATCAAAAAACTTTCTATAATCAGCTAATATTATTAACAAATTATTCATTTTAATCCAAACAGCCAACACAATCCGCCAACGTCCATTTACCAAACAAGGCTAATATCTTATGTTTAAGGTAAACTTCACATTCTTGACTGCTAAAAGAATTCATTCTCAAATAAAATAATATGGCATTTGGGTCATTTCCATCCATCATTATATTAAAGAAAGTTTGATCTCTAGAAAGAAAAAAAAAAATCAAGCATAAGAGCTCATCATTTTCATTTATAATCTTACTATGATGTTATAATAACACAATGCAAAAACAACCTTTTTAATCTGCTAAGTTTTTAACAAATTAAAACCTTACATTAAGAACCATGTTGATCACTTCATTAAGAACATTAGGAAACTAAATCTACACTGCAATAATTGAGAAATTAAATATATGTTCCGTCACAAAGCTGAGTGATTAAAAATATAATTTCTCCTTAACTATTTATCTTACCTGCAAATTTTTGAAACTTTTATGCATCTATTCTATTAAGAATATAATAATGTCACACTCATAATATAATAATGAGGTTTGATTAATTTGAATCTAGAAATTCAACTCAAATAAAATTATAACAACGTACAACAACATTGGGTCATTTATATTTTTAATCAATTTTAGAGAGAATTTATTGGAGGGAGAGTTGGGTGAGAGAAGGCATAGAAAGGTGGCCGGCGATGCCACAATATATAAAATCACTCTCCCATTGCTTTCCATAAAAAGTGTGGTTTTAAAAATTTTGATACCTTGATGACATAAGATTCAAAAGTTAATAATTTAATTGAAATTGTTGTTAGTCTCTTCTCATAAATAATTTTAAACTTGTAATTTTGTGTGAAATTCTTAAATTAAATTAGTCAATTTATTAGTACATGTATACAAAGATTCCATTCACATTATAATTTTCTTGAAATTCATAAATTAAATTACCCTAAGTTTCTTCCCAAAAGGTTAAATCCTCAACCCCAAGGGCCCCACGTCTCGACCCGACTGAGCATCTGAGATCATATAAATCATAGTAACTCAGCTGAACACATAAGCTAAACTTTTGCTTACTACGCACAAGGAGCCCCCTCACTTTGAGAGGTTGCTCCCACACTGTCTTTGGTAAAACTCAATGTCTGGTATTTCTTCCCAAATTTTACCATTTTATGACCAATTGAGCTGTCCAGTGCTCATGTGGGCTAATTACCCAAAATTATTAGTATTTACCGCGATTCAATTTGCACACAATATGATAAACCCTACAAACCACATAGGAGATGTAATCACACTAGAAATAGGTCTACGAGAATATGTCTCGCCCACCCAATCACTCCTTTCGATGCTACTTTTTGACAATCTTATTACTTGTATATCCTTAAAACCAAATCTCAAAAGTAATACGTACCGCTAAATTTTCGTTAAAGTTATAATCAAAGCATTACTCATCACTCGTAAATTTTCTCTCCTCTCTAAACCTAATTGTGTGTCTTTATTTGATTTTCTAATAAAGCTAAGCATAATGCCAGGTTTATTCTTTTTAAAAAAAACTAATTGACGAAATGTCAATTAGATTGTTACATCATATAATATTTTGACTAAATTAAATGAATGATCAGAAAAATTCAATTGATTAACTATATATAAATACAACTATATACAAGATGCATGCACAGCTACTGCAGCCTTTTCACAGGCTAGCTCTTTGTTTTGGAATTCTGTCCCACCTGACTCTATTTCAGCTTTGCTATAATATACCGTTTATCGATTGGTTTTTTCAAACAAAACTGCTATAATTAAATGGTCTTTAGAAAAATAAAATACAAACTTCATTCAAAGTACAATTTGTAATAATTATAAATTATGTGTATATATGATGATATAACAAGACAAAAGCTGCCTTTCCAATGTGCTAGTATGATTTTTTTTTTTAAAAGAAATTTACTTTATATGTAAATTCATAATTTTGCAAGTTTTCGCGGTACTAAGCTAGGTAAAAAAAAAATGCTTTATATGCTATACAATTTAGCGAAAACTGTCACATACCTTTCTAACAGGGGACAAAGCTAGACTACTTAAAAGTTTTTTAAATTTTATTTTTCCCAACTCAATAGGTGTATTTTGAAAATTAAGTTCTCATTTATCGACTATCCTTTTTGAGTGTATAATAGATTAAATTAAACATCTCAACTAGAAGAACTTGAATTTATTTTTACTTTAGCAACATCAGAAGTGGACCTTTGATTTTTCTCAATAAAATTCCTTAGGTTCCCTTTGATTTTTCATCATTAGAGAGAACGGTTGATATTATTTCTCAAAGTCAAGAATATAATAACACTGAAATATTGCCTGCAAATTATATTAAAATTTCCATAACAAAATTATT
This sequence comes from Ipomoea batatas, assembly GCA_002525835.2. Classification (NCBI taxonomy): domain Eukaryota; kingdom Viridiplantae; phylum Streptophyta; class Magnoliopsida; order Solanales; family Convolvulaceae; genus Ipomoea; species Ipomoea batatas. Next base: position 12,410,294 of record CM008341.1, on the reverse strand, counting down.
GCAATAAATATAAAATAGTATTTCATTGAAAGTAAAACGAAGCATTTTATAAATATGTTTACAAAATTACAAGTTAAGACAAGCTTTGGTCAGACGTTTGTGAATAGAGCTAATTAAAATATTGGCTAAAATTGAACCAATATTTAAAATTTTGATACCAAATTATTAATTTCTAAATTTTGATTATAATATTTAGTAATATTTTAACCTTTTTAAATGAATAAACATTTAAAAATCCTATAAAAATTGTAGGTTTCATTTAGTGCATTGTATGCCTCAAGTACATACGTAAGACATGTTAATGATTGATTCCTCAACTCGTAATTTGCCGATCGACAAACAAAAAGTCAAATTGTAGGCGTACAATTACGTGGATGATAGAACTCTTAATAAAATTCTATTTATTTTTTTATTTTAGTCACCAAATTTTTTTTTTTATAAAAAAAGAAAAAGATAAAGACAATATTGTTGGTAGTTTATATTTTTGCAGGTTTATATATTTTCTTTGAGGGTTAGGTCTTTGTCTCCCTTTGTCTTTATTTTTTTATTTTTTATTTTTTGTTGTGTTTGTGATGCATTTGTTCTTTAAAAAAAATTATAAGATAGAAAAATATTAGAAAATAAAATTAGAGAAGAATATTTTTTAAAAAAATGAAAGGAAAAATTATATTTTTGGTCATTTAGTTATACTGCGAGGCTGTGTGATTATTGGAGGAATTGTCACTTGTGGGAATTGAACCCAAGTTCTCTCGGAATTCATCCCCACAAAGAGAGCTCAATTGACACTTGAGCTACCCCATTGGGTTGACAATTTTAGTTCTTGAATGATCAAATCATTCACTTTATTAAGTGCCAAATTAGTGGTAGAAATAATCTCGAAAGGACTAAAATCGCCACTTCGTCTATAACTTAGGGGTTAAAGAAATCACACATATAACTCAGGGACTAAGTTTGTATCATGGATATAACTGAAGGGCTACAAATGTAATTTTTTTTAAAATTTAAAGAAGAAGAAAAAACAAGTAATATAAATTTTTGGGAGAGGATATTAAATCCTGACTTGCTTAATTGATTATTGATGGTTGATGATGATGGCCTGCCATTTTTTTTATACCTCTAATAAGACAATAAGTGCCTTTTTGGAATCTTCAACTTCTTAGGTTGTTCACATGTCCTTTTCTCTCACTAATTAAGTATTTGAATTATTTTAATTTGTCTTAATCCTTTAAGACATCATTTTAGTGTCATCAAGTTATGGTGGAGATGAAGAGAAGCTAAGTGTAGGGATACATACCCACTTTCCCCCAAGCTTTGCATTCTCCCACTTTATCATCACTCTGCAATTCTGCAAATACTTCATTGTAAGTACCCTTACTTTTCTTCTTCATTTTTTTTTGTCTAACGACAAGTTTTCTTAGCCAGGGTATTCTGAGACCCAGACCCCCACACATCAAAACTAATTTCGTTCATAGTGGGTAAGACTGCAAAGTTGGGAGAGACGCATGCTGCCCCATTCACACTCGTATGGGTTGCTTCTTCATTTTTTTATCTGATCATAAATTTTCTTAGTCAGTGTATCATGGGACTCTCGTCACACAAAAGCTAATTATGTTCATGTTAAGTAAGACCGCAAAGCTAGAAGACATATACCGCTTCATTCACATTCTTCTTTCCATTATTCAGTATATGGTATAGTACTCAGATCCACTCTCTTAATTTTCCTTTTCATTGCAAGTATTTCTTTTCCCCCTTTTAAAGTTGGGTTCTCATTACTATTCACTTTTTTTAAAAATAAAAATAAAAATTT